>SEYY01000336.1:40000-57500 GCA_009176605.1 Armadillidium nasatum
ATTTTTTTTTGTAATGGAAAATTTATTAAAATTTCTATTTTTAATTAAATTTCTAAATTTTCTTCTAACTAATCCGATCAAAGATCATTTTGATTTCAATAATATTTATTTTAAATGTATTTAAATGTATTTAAAGGTGCTTGGGTACTTAAAATAATTAATAATAATAATAATAATAATAATAATAATAATAATAATAATAATAATAATAATAATAAAAATAGAAAATATTTTACCTTTGACAATACAATAAACTTAATCTCAATTTCAAATTTTGAACATAAAATCACAAAAATTAAAATTTATTTGGCAAATGTTTGTACAGCCGAGAGAGAGAGAGAGAGAGAGAGAGAGAGAGAGAGAGAGAGAGAGAGAGAGAGAGAGAGAGAGAGAGAGAGAGAGAGAGAGAGAGAGAGAGAGAGAGATTTAATTATTATTTGCAAAGTACTTTTACTGAGTAACGAATTTGAAGATGAATTTCAAAGAACATTATAAAAGAGTTGAAATTTAGGAACGAACGTATGATAGAAAATGCCTGAGTGGGAAAGAGGGAAAGTGATATATATATATATATATATATATATATATATATATATATATATATATATATATATATATATATATATATATATATATATATATATATATATATATATATATATATATATATATATATGTGTGTGTGTGTGTGTGTGTGTGTGTGTGTGTGTGTGTGCGTGCGCGCGCGCGCGTATTTGCGTAAGGAGTTTTTTTCCTGAGAATAATTTTGACAGGGCATTTTGAACACTATACCCTAATTTATTTACCCAAAGAGAGTAAATAAATTAAAGTTAAAACACCAACACCCTTTCCAATAACTGTCGCTTTTCAAATTGAAGAACTTGCATATACATTAATATAATATGATATTTTCATACTTACTCACATACGCGCATATATATATATATATATATATATATATATATATATATATATATATATATATATATTATATATATATATATATATATATATATATATATATATATATATATATATATATATATATATATATATATATATATATATATATATATATATATATATATATATATATATATATTAAATATAATTTATAATAAAAAAAAAAAAAAACGTAAATATATATATATATATATATATATATATATATATATATATATATATATATATATATATATATATATATATATATATATATATATATATATATATATATATATATATATATATATATATATATATAATATATATATTTTAAAAATTTATTTTTTTAAAGATAATTTATGAGCTTTATAAAATATTTCTTTGTACTCTTTAAACAGATGTTTATTTAACTATATTTTCATTTATTTATTTATTTCATTATCACTTTTCCCACTTTTGTGGTGGTGCCCACCAGAATTCCTCACAAACTTACCCATTCCCACCTTTCAACCCCTTTCGCCACCGCCCTCGAAGTCTACTACCCTCTTCTAAACTCAAATTCCTTCCACCCAAAATTTCTTTCACTCAATCCATCCATCTTCATTTTGGCCTTTCCTTCCCCTACCCCCATCCACCTCGGATCTAAGTACCATTGCCCATCATTCTGTCCTCATTCATTCTACGCATATGTCCAAACCATTTAGCACATCCTCCTTCGCTCTATCCACTACACCCCTCTTCCATTTACACATCTCCCTTATTCTTTCATTTCTAATCCTATCAATCTTTCTCAATTTACATATCGCTCCCAAACCTTTCATCTCAAAGACATTCAGTCTTCTCCTCGCCAGAGCATTTATCATCCATGTTTCACACCTATACATTACAGAAGGTAAACACATACATTCAAACATTCTTATCTTTATTTCTTTCGAAATTTTTCCTTTCTTCCATATTTCTCTTAGGGCCCCCAACACTTTCATTCCCTCTACCACTCTATTCTTTATTCCTTTTTCCGTCCCACCCTTACCTTCCACCAACATTCCTAGATATTTAAATTCATCCACTTCCTCAAGTTTCCTTCCTCCTACTTCTACACCCCTTCATTCCTCCCTCCACATCTCCTCATCTCCACCTCCAATCCTCATAACTTTACTTTTCGCTGGATTGACTTTCAATCTCATGTTCGCACATTTCCTCTCAAACTCTCTCACCAGTATCCTCAACTTTTCTCCAGATTCTGCCACCAACACCACAACATCTTCAAAAAGTGAAACGTTCACATCCCATTCACCCTGCATATTTCTCAACTTAGTACCCTTCCCTTCTCTCTCCATTTCCCTAACTACACCATCCATCAATAGATTAAATAACCCCTGTCTCAATCCAACTCCTATACTAAACCAATCCGATAGTTCCATCTTCACCCTCACTCTTGATCAACAATTCGCATAAAATGCTATAATTCCCTTCAGTAATTTACTTTTCAACCCCCTTTTCATTAATATTTCGAACAACTTACTCCTGCATACTCTATCATATGGTTTTTCCAGATCCAGAAATCATACTTACACCATTTAATTTTTTTTCCCGCAATTTCTTGGTAATCAATCTCAGTATGAATATCTGGTCCACACATCCCCTACCTTCCCTAAAACCCCCTTGTTCCTCACCCATTCCCTCACTTGTCATTTCTTTCATTTTCGTCACTAACATCTTCCCATAAATTTTCCCTATCACGCACAGAAGACTAATCCCCCTATAATTTTTGCAAACCATCTTATCACCTTTTCCTTTGTATATGGGTACAATGCAAAAGTCCTGCCACTCTTGAGGCACTCTCCCTTCACACCAACACACATTAAACATTCTCACCAACCAATCAATCAACTCTCTAGGTTCCCTCCTTTATCATCTTTCCATATATACCATCCATTCCTGTCGATTTTCCTTATATTATATATATATATATATATATATATATATATATATATATATATATATATATATATATATATATATATATATATATATATATATATATATATATATATATATATATATATATATATATATATCGTATATATAATTATTCCTAGTGAAACTAATTTTAAAGATATATAGATAAATTTATTTCAGTAGTATTATTTTCCTTTATTCAAGGCCGATGTTTCGGGAAACTTTCCAATTTTCAAGGCTTATCAGTTTAGACATCCACCAAGGAAGGGAACTAAATTATTATTGTTATTTGGTCCTATTCTTTGGTTAATGTCTGAGGTGAATAAACCTTAAAATTGGGAAAATCTCACTAAACGTTGGCCTTTTAATAAAGAAAAGTAATACTGTTGAAATAGAATTTTCTTTTCATATATATATATATATATATATATATATATATATATATATATATATATATTATATATATATATATATATATATATATATATATATATATATATATATATATATATATATATATATATATATATATATATATATATATATATATATATATATATATATATATATATATATATATATATATATATATATAATATATATATATATATATTTTATGTCTCCTCTGGTGGGCAAAGGCCGGAGGCCTACTAAATTCCACCAGAGTTGGGAAAAATTCGGGATCTGATTGCTAATGGCCGACGTGACCCGATACACGGCGTTTAAAAGTATGCAAGTCAAAGGAAGTTGGGAAAACAGATAAAAGGAGTGTGTTCCAGACTTTACCAGTAGAATACATGTAAGAGTGAGCATAGCGGTTAAGTCTGGGGTCAGAGAGTTGGACAGAGAAAGGATGAGACTGTGTAGAAAGTCGTGTCGCACGAGCCCTTCTCAATGGAGGAGGTATGCGACGTGAGAGTTCAGAAGAGCAATGTCCGTTGTAATAGCGATAGTATAGAGAAAGTGATGCAACAATTCGACGGGAAGAAAGAGATTGGAGAGAGTTAGTAAGAGCAGGAGAGTTGATAAGACGAAAAGCCCTAGACTCCACCTTTTCAAGAATAGCTGTATGTGTGGAACCACCCCAGATGTGAGAGGCGTACTCCATACAGGGGCGAACAACACCCCTATACAGAGCAAGCAACTGGGGTGGCGTAAAAAAAACCACGAAGGCGCCTCAGAACACCCAACCTCTTAGAAGCTTGTTTAGAGAGAGAAATAATGTGATCTTTCCAAGAAAGATCACGAGAAAAAGAAACACTGAGAATATTGAGGACAGATGAAGGTTTGAGTTGAGTGTTTTCGAAGAAGATATCATAGTTGTGTGGAAGATTGTGTCGAGTAGAAAGATGGAGGAATTGAGTTTTTGAGGCATTGAAAACGACCATGTTTTCTCTGCCCCAATTTGAAATACGAGAAAGATCAGAGGTCAGTTGCTCCAAGGCCATCCTTCTTGAATCTATCAACTGCTGTTGGGAGGGACGTCTTTCAAATTGAAAGGAGTAATGAAGGGTGGAGTCATCGGCATAGGAGTGTATAGGAGACGAAGTAATAGAGAGAAGGTCATTGATGAAAATTAGAAAAAGAGTTGGAGAAAGGACAGATCCTTGAGGAACACCACTATTTATAGATTTATAGGAAGAACGGAGGCCGTCTACAACAGCTGCTATAGAACGACCAGAAAGGGAAATTAGAGAGAAGGATAGATTCCGAAAGAGGGAAGTTTGGAAATCAAAGCTTTGTGCCAGACTCTATCGAAAGCTTTCGATATGTCTAGCGCCTCAGCGAAAGATTCACCGAAACCCCGAAGAGCGGAGGACCAAGAGTCAGAAAGTAGGGAAAGAAGATCACCAGTAGAACGTTCTTTACGAAAGCCATACTGGCGATCAGAGATAAGATTAGAAGAATTGAGATGTTTCCAAATCTTCCTGTTAAGGATAAATTCGAAAACTTTAGAAAGAACGGAGGTTAAAGAAATGGGACGATAGTTAGAGGGCTGAGAGGGGTCCCCCTTCTTCGGCACAGGTTGAATGAGCGCACGTTTCCAGCAAGAAGGGAAGGTCGAAGTAGAAAGGCAAAGACGAAATAGTTTACCAAGGCAGGGTGCAAGCTCGGAAGCACAAGTTTTGAGAACCGCAGGAGGAATACCATCAGGACCATACGCCTTCTTAGTGTTAAGCTCAGAGAGAGCAGAAATGACATCTTTAGAAGAAATTACATAAATGTAATGAAATTACAGGCATAAATGAGTTGGAGGGGGTTGAAGGAGGAGGAATAGCACCGGAATCGTCTAAGGTAGAGTTAGAGGCAAAAGTTTGAGCGAAGAGTTCAGCTTTAGTAGAAGGTAAAATGGTAGTTGTGCCATCAGAAGAGACAAGAGGAGGGAAAGAGGAAGAAGCAAAGTTAGAGTTGACATTTTTTGCGAAATGCCAGAAAGGGCGAGAGGAAGAAGAGCCAGAAAGATTATTGCATTTGCGTCGGAGAAAAGAGTTTTTGGTATCTCGAAGAATAGATTTTGCACGATTCCGGGATGAAATATAAATTGAGTGAATTTCAGGAGTTTGAAGACGACGGTAATCTCTAAAGGCAGCATCTCTGCGGCGGATAGCGCGAGAACAAGTAGAGTTAAACCAAGGTTTGTTAGGTTTAGTAGAAGGGAAAGAATATGGAATGTACGCCTCCATGCCAGAGAGAATCACCTCGGTTATACGCTCAGCACACTCCGAGGGACCCCTCCAACGAAAGCAATAATCATTCCATTGGAAATCAGAGAAGTACAACCGCAAGTCAGACCAGTTAGCAGCACCGAAGTGCCAAAACGTCTCCTCGCCGAAGGCGGGGGCCGTTCTTGCGGAAGACTTGAAGAGAAAAAACAAGATACGGAGATAAGAAGGTGATCGGATGAACCAGAGGAGGAAAGAGTTTAACAGTATAAGGAGAAGGATAAGAAGTAAGGAAAAGATCAAGTATGTTGGGTTCATCACCAAGACGGTCAGGGATACGGGTAGGGAGTTGCACCAACTGCTCAAGGTTGTTCTGGATAGAAAAGTTGTAGGCGAGTTCACCGGCTGGATAATGAGAACTAGATGAAAGCCATTGGCGGTGGTGAACATTGAAATCACCTAAAAAGATGATTTCGGAGAAAAGAGAAGAAGACAGAATGTGCTCTATTTTGGAGTTTAAATAGTCGAAGAATTTTGGATAGTCAGTAGAATTAGGAGATAAACAAATAAATTTAGTAGTAGAATTGCAAGAGAGCTTTAAGCCATAAAGTAGAGAATTCAGGAGACTCCAAATTAGAGACACGAGAGCAAATAACATCGTTGCGCACATATGCGCAACAACCGCCTTTGGCTGAAAATTGAGGATAGAGACAGTAGGAGGTAACAGAATAAGGTTTGCTGTCAGCACACTCAAGCACCTGAGTTTCGGTTAGAAACAAGAGATGAGGTTTAGAAGAAGAGAGATGGTGTTCGACAAAGGGAAATTAGAAAAAAGACCGCGAATGTTGCAGAAATTAATGAAAAAAGAAGACCGTGCACCGGGGTAAGCCGGACGCCGGGTCATGGCGGCACCATCCCCATCATCGGAGGCCGCCAACTCCCAAGTGACGATAGGGTGAGGGGTGGAGGTTGAGGGGCATTCTTTGGATGCCGCCCCTCGTAGCATCTCCGAGGCATCTGTGAGTTTTGCCATTTTGATTTTTTGATTTATAAAGGTAATGTAAGAGTAAGCGCTTGTAAAATGTGGGAACATGTGAAGAATTGGGGTGGAGAGGTAGTGGGAGCATAGACACTCCAGTGTGAGGCGAAGGTACACTAGAGACCCCCTGAGAAGGTGAAACGCGAAAAGGAACGAACGAAAGGGCAACGGAGTGAAATGGAATGGTCTAGCCCATCCTATCACTTCGCGGGTTATGCCCAACGGTTATTGCAACGCTTCGGACGGCGCTGCGTCCTCCTCTCTCTCTCTCTCTCTCTCTCTCTCTATATATATATATATATTATATTATATATATATATATATATATATATATATATATATATATATATATATATATATATATATATATATATATATATATATATATATATATATATATATATAAGGGCTTTTGAAAATTAAAAAATATTTCTTTGCCATTTGAGCTTTTCGAAGGCCCTGTTATCCCGGGCCTTTGTTGAATGCCTGTAGAGTTTAAAGATAAAGTGCGTGTGTGTTTGTGTGTTTGTATGTATGTGAACCTATTTATTATTTACTCATTTATTACAAAGAGGTCTTCTGTAAGGTTTTTCGTTAAGAACCAGACAGCAACAGCTTTTGCCAATTTTAGCTTAGGCCTAAGGGAGTGTTTTTATAGCAGGTTTGCTCTTTAAATAAAGTTGGGTGCTCATTTTGTTGAATATAGCTGGTTTTATTATTATTATCATTATTATTATTATTATTATTATTATTATTATTATTATTATTATTATTATTATTATTATCATATTTGTTTGAAGTATCACTAATCGTTGTTATTGTTGTTATACTGTTTGAAGCAATAGTTGTATTGCAACTATTGCAATAGTTGCATCCTGCCCATTATAGTTCAACTACAGAACGATTTAATCATGATTTTTTGTCATTTAAAATAATTATGAAATTTTTTTTTAATATTTCTGAATATGATACTTCTATCAACGTCAAATTTCCTTATAGTGCAGTGCATGCATTATATTTTCAAAAATTCTATTGATAATGTAATTTTATTATCCATCTTACTATGGTTTGAATAAGACAGGACAGACTGTTAAATTCAATGTGCATTTTTTGTTAGTCGCTAGTTTAACATGTTAACTCGATGTTCAAGCCCCTGTTATAGCATATCTGCATCGATTTCATCAAATACCTGTTGGTTTCGAGAATAATGCTACGGATCCTTAAATTCCTGGTAACATTCCTTAAGGTCAGTATTTCCTGCGGACAAAAACCTTTGATAAAAGTAGTAAGACAACGTTTGTATTTCATTTCGTTACGAGCAAACCTTTGACTTGGAAACTAATTAGAGATTAGAAAAATAAATCATTTTGAATGGACGGTTTACGAGGGACTAAATGGTAATTCCACTCGTAGTGAATGTTATTTTCTGACTAACTTGTAAAGCTACCATAAAAATATTTATTTTTAAAAATGCTGAACAGTGTCATGTAGAAGTAGGAGTAATTTCTTTAACAATAAACATTTCAGTTTATACATTTTTTCCCTTTCTTTAGAGTAATATAAACTCTTTTATTTACCACACACACACACGCACACACACACACACACACACACACACACACACACACACACACACACACACACACACACATATATATATATATATATATATATATATATATATATATATATATATATATATATATATATATATATATATATATATATATATATATATCTCCGGTGGGCAAAGGCCGGAGGCCTACCAAATTCCACCGGAGTTGGAAAAATCCTATCCTGATCGAAGGAGGCCAACATGTCCAGATACACGGTGTTTGAAAGTATGCAAGTCAAAGAAAGTTGGGAAAACAAATAAAGGGAGTGTGTTCCGGACTTTACCAGTATCGTATATGTAAGATTGAGCATAGCGGTTAAGTCTGGGGTCTGAGAGTTGGACAGAGAAAGGATGAGACTGTGTAGAAAGGCGTGTCGCACTCCACCTTCTCAAGGAGAGCTGTATGAGTTGAACCACCCCAGATGTGCGAAGCATACTCCATACAGGGGCGAACAACACCCCTATACAGAGAAAGCAACTGGGGTGGCGTGAGTAATTCTAAAGGCGCCTGATAACCCTCAACCTCTTAGAAGCCTGTTTAGAAAGAGAAGTAATGTGATCTTTCCAAGAAAGATCACGAGAAAAGGATACGCCTGAGAATATTAAGAACAGATGAAGGGTTGAGTTGTGTGTTTTTGAAGAAGACATCATTGTTGTGTGGAAGATTGTGTCGAGTGGAGAGATGGAGGAACTGAGTTTTTGAGGCATTGAAAACTACCATGTTTTCTCTGCTCCAATTTGGAATACGTGTAAGATCAGAGGTTAGTTGATCCAAGGCTACCCTTCTCGAGTCTATCAATAGCTGTTGGGTGGGGCGTTTATCAAACTGGAAGGAGTAATGAAGGGTGGAGTCATTAGCATAGGAGTGGATAGGAGATGAGGTAATAGAGAGTAGGTCATTAATGAAAATTAGAAAAAGTGTTGGAGATACGACAAAACCCTTAGTAACACCATTATTAATAGATTTAAAGGAAGAACGGTGGCCGTCTACAACAGCTGTTATAGAACGACCGGATAGGAAATTTGTGAGAAGATCACAGAGAGAAGGATAGATACCGAAAGAGGGAAGTTTGGAAATCATAGCTTTGTGCCGGACTTTATCGAAAACTTTCGATATGTCCAGCGCGACAGCAGAA
Source organism: Armadillidium nasatum (assembly GCA_009176605.1). Classification (NCBI taxonomy): domain Eukaryota; kingdom Metazoa; phylum Arthropoda; class Malacostraca; order Isopoda; family Armadillidiidae; genus Armadillidium; species Armadillidium nasatum. The sequence goes on from SEYY01000336.1 coordinate 49,358, forward strand.
GATTCACCGAGATGCCGAAGAGTGGAGGACCAAGAGTCAGAGAGAAGGGAAAGATTGATCACCAGTAGAGCGTTTCTTACGAAAGCCATACTGGGTGATCAGAGATAAGATTAGAAGAATTGAGATGTTTCCAAATCTTCCTATTAAGGATAGATTCTAATACTTTAGAGAGAACGGTAGTCAAAGAAATGGGACTGTAGTTTGATGGTTGAGAGGAGTCCTCCTTCTTTGTCACAGGCTGAATGAGTGCACGTTTCCAGTAAGAAGGGAAGGTCGAAGTAGATAGACAAAGACGAAATAGTTTTCCAAAGCAGGGTGCACGCTCGGAAGCACAAGTTTTGAGAACCACAGGAGGAATAACATCGGAACCATACGCCTTCTTAGTGTTAAACTCAGAGGGAGCAGAAATGACATCTTTAGAAGAAATTCTAATTTTAAGCATAATTGAGTTAGAGGAGATTGAATGAAGAGGAATAGCTCCTGTATCGTCTAAGGTTGAATTAGAGGCAAAAGTTTGAGCGAAGAGTTCAGCTTTAGAAGAAGGTAAAACAGCAGTTGTGCCGTTGGAAGATATTAAAAGAGGGAAGGAGGAAGAAGCAAAGTTAGAGTTGACATTTTTTTGCAAAATGCCAGAAAGAACGTGAAGAAGAGGAGCCAGAAAGATTATTGCATTTTCTACGGAGAAAAGAGTTTTTGGTGTTACGAAAGATAGATTTTTGCACGATTCCGGGATGAAATATAAGTGGCGTGAGTTTCTTAAGTTTGAAAACGATGGTAATCCCTGAAGGCAACATTCCTGGGCCGAAGCGCGAGAACATGTAGAGTTAAACCAAGGTTTAATCATTCCACGGGAAATCGAAGAAGTACGACTGAAAGTCCGACCATCTTGCGGCACCGAAATGCCACAAACGTTTCCTTTCAATAGAATGGGATCTTTCTTGCTTAAGGGGAACCGGTCAATGGAGGTTCCTCTTTTTGATGGGGGAGGGGGTATTTTATTTTTTTCATCTGTTTTATAGTAAAATCTATGCCGATTCCAAATCTGTAATCAGTTTTTCAAAATTCCAAACGGTTCCTGAGAAAAAGACTTTTAAAGTAACCCTTTAGAATGACCTTGAAAAAAATTTAAAAAAAGAAAAAAAAAAAAAAAATTTTTTTGTTTTGTTTTTTTTTTCTTATTCTTATAGCAAATTTTCTCCTGATTCCAAATATGTAATTAGTTTTTCTTAATTCCCAATGGTTACTGAGATATGGCTACTCAAAAAATCTCAAGGGGGCCGCCCCAATAGAAAGACCCCGAATTTTGGGGGAAATATTTTTATTTATTTTTTTTTAGAGAATTCTAGCTGATTCCAAATCTGTATGTAGTTTTTTTAATTTAAGGAATCTTGAGAAAAAGAATTTTGAAGTACGCTTGTCGAATGACCATGAAATTGGTGATATATGGCAACTACAAAAAAAGAATTTTTTTTTTTTTAATTTTTTAAAAAAAAAATTTGGTATATTTTTATAGATAATAATATGCCGATTCCAAATATGTAATTAGTTTCTTTCAACTCCAAATGGTTACTGAGATATTACCAATCAAACAAGGAACGTACTTATAAATATTGTTTTTGCCGAATTTCTCCGAATCTCACTTTTTTCAGAAAAAAATTTGCCAAAAATAAACGAAATCTTAGAAGTTTTTCAAACTTTCTGAGTAAACGAGATACAGTGTGAGGAAGATAATTAGGTTACTATTCAGGTAGTTGAAGCAAGGTTTGAAGTGCGGAACCTATATCGTGCAAAGAGCAATTGATCACTATTTTTGAAACAAAATTTTTTCAAGATTTCAAACGAGTTTACGCTCATACCAAACTACCTAAACCACACCGTATCAGCTTCATTGAGCATTCTTTTGAAAGCTACATATGTTTCCAAATTTTTCGCAGAAAAAAAAATTTAAAAATTAAAAATTGTGTATTTTATCATGGATTTAGTGAAAAAAGTCATTAAAATACAGGGGGGGATTCAACCCCGTATTAAAAGAAAACTGAGCCTTCGAATTTACCCATCGTTTCACGACAGATGAAGAAAGGATTACTCTTTAAAACATTCGTTTTTGGAGTCGATTGAAGCAAAAAAAATTTTCGTTGGCAGGTGACCCTTAAGACTTAAAGAGATAGAAGAGGATACAGAGATAAGAAGGTGATCGGAGGAACCAAGAGGAGGAAAGAGTTTAACAGTATAAGGAGAAGGATTAGAAGTTAGAAAAAGGTCTGTAATGTGGGGTTCATCTCCAAGATGATCAAGGATACGAGTAGGAAGCTGCACCAACTGCTCAAGGTCGTTTTGGATAGCGAAATGGAAGGCACGTTCACCAGCAGTATTATGAGAACTAGAAGAAAGCCCTTGGCGGTGGTGAACATTGAAATCACCTAATATGATGATTTCAGAGAAAGTAGAAGAAGAGAGAATGTGCTCTATTTTTGAGTTTATATTGTCAAAGAATTTAGGATAGTCAGTAGAATTAGGAGATAAATAAACAGAACAAATGAATTTAGTCGTAGAATGGCAAGAGAGCCTGAGCCATAAAGGTGGAAAATTTGGAAGACCCCATATATTTATTATATATATATATATATATATATATATATATATATATATATATATATATATATATATATATATATATATATATATATATATATATATATATATATATATATATATATATATATATATATATTGGGAATTAGAAATATGTTAGTGCATGTTTTTATTTTTCACAAATGCCATATTAGGATTTTCAGGCCCTGACTCCGTTTCGGAATCTCTCTCTCTCTCTCTCTCTCTCTCTCTCTCTCTCTCTCTCTCTCTCTCTCTCTCTCTCTCTCTCTCTCTCTCTCTGGCACACTTGTTTTACTCTCCCAAAATAACTCCCTTGATGTCAGGGTTTTCTTTTTAATTCCAATGACTTGGCGTATCTTGGTAGAAAATTTTATAATAATTTATTTTTAATATTTTAATAGCTGATAATAAAAAAAAAAAAAAATATACACTCTCTCTCTCTCTCTCTCACACACACACACACACACACACACATATTATATATATATATATATATATATATATATATATATATATATATATATATATATATATATATATATATATATATATATATATATATATATATATATATTAAAAGTAATAATATAATTGCCATTGAATATTGACATAAACCAATCTCAGCATGAAGTCAAGATCATATATGTAAGAACAAAAGAATAATAGTATAGTTCATGTTAAAAAAAAAAAAAAAAAATAAAAATAAATTTGCTGCTTACCAAATGTTAATGTGTCCAGATTATATAATATATTAATAAAAAAGTTAAACCCTTATGAACTGTAAAACACACACACAAAATATGTAATCCTATTTTAGGTATGGATAGTAAACTAATGAAAGTTGCTTTGCGTTGTAAGTGGCAACCATTGAAGGATTTTACAAACATATACAAAGTTTGTATATGTACAGTCGTGAACAGAAGTTCGTTCCTATTAGGCTGGAAATAAATATTTATATAAAATAGAAATCATGTAATAAAAGCTCTATTTTGAATAAAAAGAAAATAAAAACATTGAGCGGGGCGTAATTGAACTGTGATTGGCTGAATCTGAAATGATCCCTATTTTATATAAATATTTATTTCCAGCTTAATAGGAACGAACTTCTGTTCACGACTGTACATATCTCCTATAGTTAAATAGATAAAAATTGGTACCACAATTTCTCTACTTCGCTACTATAAAGAAGAAGATAAGTAGGTCATTTTTTTATTGACATAAAATAAAAACCTTCATCTATAAATAACACTCGTAGTGCTTAGACTTAGAATTATCATATTAAATGTTACTGTGGTATTAAGTTAACCGTTAACCAAGTATAAAAAATTGCAAATTGATAAGAATTGCAGTGTGTGTGGCAACAGTCATCTGATGATAGAAAACAGGAAGAAAAAGGGAAAATAATTGAGATATTTAAATATGATGTTCGGAGAATGTATATATATATATATATATATATATATATATATATATATATATATATATATATATATATATATATATATATATATATATATATATATATATATATATATATATATATATTATGGCCAAAGTTACTTCAGCATCCATAAATATTTCAAAAACTACTAAACGTACGTTAAAAAGGGTTATATTTTTGAAATCCTTGGCGAATTTTGAGTAAGGAAAATTGGGAAATAAAAAAAAATCTTAGAATAATTTTAATACGTACGTAATTTCTAGTTATTTAATACACTTTACAACATCGTACGTCAGGCATAATCGTACGTCTGGTAGGTTAGCAGTAGGCTTGTATGCCGTGGCAACATTCCATCTATCAGTTAGGCTTGTATCCCACGGCAAACTTTGGTCATTTATCTTATGATAAGTCGAACTAAGTACTCTCGAAAACTAAATAATAATAACAATAATAATAATTATCATACAAAAGCTAATTTTTTAAAACTTATTTTCATATCTTTTATAATTTTCTTACTCAAAATTCGCCAAAGATTCCAAATATGTTATCCTTTTTAACGCACGTTTAGTACTTTTTGAAATATGTATGGATGCTAAAGTAAACTCTGATATATATATATATATATATATATATATATATATATATATATATATATATATATATATATATATATATATATATATATATATATATATATATATATATATATATATATATATATATATATATATATAGTTTGGGAGAGACGTTATATATATAAGATATATATTATTATATAAATATATAATATATATATATATATATATATATATATATATATATATATATATATATATATATATATATATATATATATATATATATATATATATATATATATATATATATATATATATATATATATATATATATATATATATATATATATGGCTGAGATGTCGAAACGTCACACCACACAGAAAGGTTGCCAGACAATGGAAAAAGATTTAATTCTGTCTCGAAAAAGAGGGAGATTCAAATCAGTTTCCTGAAGGCAAGTAGTGGAAGGTAGGTCAACTAAATCCAGAGACAGAGAAAAGACGCACCGAGAAAAAGCGTCGGCAAGAATGTTGTCGGAGCCTTTTTAGTAAACCATAGACGAAATATACTCTATCAGGTTTGACAGATGACATTCTTACGATCACTCTTAGCTGGTGTTCGGGTATAAAAGGCATCGTCAAGAGATTTGTGATCTGTGCACAAGGTAACATCACAACCCTCAATGAAAAGGTTAAAATGGAGCACAGATAAATAGGCAACCAAGAGTTCATGGTTGGAAGATGAATATCAGGGATGTGGTTCAGTAAGTTTTTTTTTTCTGAAGAAGTCGATAGGTACCTCAGTATCGTCCACCGTCAGATGCAGAGCAGCTCCTATAGCGGCAGGTGATTTATCAGTGACCAGCTGAAGGTGCGTTGCATCAGGGAGGGTAGAAGAGATAAGAGATATCAGACTGAATCTTTTCAGAAGCATAGAAAACTTCGTCGATCTATGGTACAGAAAACTTGGTAGGACAAGTCTTTATGAGGTCAGTGAGAATACAGAAAAATGCGAGAAAAGTTGGGTATGAGTCGGCTGTAAAACCCGACCATTCCCAAGAGCCGATGAAGGGAGACGTAGTAGGGCGGAGATATGGAAAAAAAATCTCAATCTGCTTCGCAACAGTAGAAATAGTAGAAATATCTACCGAAGAAACAAAAATCAAGAAAGCTCAAAATAGAATTTTAAAAAAGGTATATTTAATTGACCAGAGATAGGAGCAAAGTGTTAATTAAAAAGATGGAAGACTCGAAGAAGGTAAAAAGCGTGTTTCTCTTCTAAAGAGAAAATGAGGTCATCCATACAAAGAAAGACAAAAGGAACGTCACGAAAGATGGAGTCTATGTAACACCTAAATGTGGCTTAGCGTTTCAAGGATCAAAGGGCATGATAAGTAATTCGAAGAGACGAAAATGAGATTTGTCAGCGGTTTTTTCAACGTCGACAGAATGAATGGGAATTTGGTGATAGGTCCGAAGAGGATAATGGGTAGAGGTCGGGACTAGTCCCAACATTAAAGGCTTTAAAATCCCCACAACGTCTCGATTCACTGTCCCTGTTCCGTCGTTTTAAGAGTGAGAAGGAGAAGGAGGAGAGGTCCACGGGGATTACAAGGGCGAATGACGCCAGCAATATGTGGAAATTTCATTTTTTTCGACGTTCAGCTTGTCCTCTGGGAGATGCCTCTCTTTAGGAGAAACAGGGGTGGCATCTCTGGTTTCAAGCCCGTGAAACAAGAGTTAGAGGGTTAAGAGGTGGTCAGGTTAAAAAATTGAAGAGGCAACTGGTCTACCATATAAGAATAAACATTAGTCTTGAAAAGAATAGTAGTGGAAACCTTGAGTACAAGAAACAAAGTTGAAATGGAGGTTAATTTTCTGGTCTAAGATGGTGGTGAAGTTTCCACAGTCGATAAGAGAGCCATAAGGATGGAAGAAATTAATGACTAATAATGCTTTAACTAGGTCAGTCACCACGGTCTCTCCTCCCTACTCCCTCCTCACTATTTTCCTCATATATATATATATATATATATATATATATATATATATATATATATATATATATATATATATATATATATATATATATATATATATATATATATATATATATATATATATATATATAAGTTGAAATAAAACCTTGTTTTGCCAATGAAAAATTCCTTATAACGATCTAAATAATGAAGCTTATATAACAGTCCTTCTTCGTACATCCTTTAGAAATGAGTAACATTATACGTCAGCTCTTCATGAAGATATTCTACAAGACTAGAAGAAGCCACACGCACCTACATACTTCAAAAATGAAGTTTTAATCCTTTGGCAACGCATTACCAATCTCCATTTCGTTACTGGCTGTCATATTTTTTAAAAGCCAATTAGACATCCAACTTCCGCTCGTTAAAACTAAAGATTTTTTATGAATTTTAAACATAAAAAAATAATTGCACGTTTAGCCTTTTAAATCATTGAAAATCTTCGTGAAGGGTTCGATTGCAGGGAATCTAAATTGATTATTTTAATTGAAGATTTTATATATTTATACAATATGATGATGATATATATATATATATATATATATATATATATATATATATATATATATATATATATATATATATATATATATATATATATATATATATATATATATATATATATATATATATATATATATATATCCTATACAATGTCTGCATATTGTTTATATATAATCTAACGTTTAAATATTATCATTATTATTATTATTATTATTATTATTATTATTATTATTATTATTATTATTATTATTTTTATTATTATTATTTTTCTTCTTCTTCTTCTTCTTCTTCTTCTATTATTATTTATTATTATTATTATTATTATTATTATTATTATTATTATTATTATTATTATTATTATTTGGTTATTCTTATTGTTACCAACTTATTATTATTATTATTATTATTATTATTATTATTATTATTATTATTATTATTATTATTATTATTATTATTATTATTGTCTTTGATGGAAAGTGAAAGAGAAATTATTTTCCTCAATTTATATTTGTGCAATGATTCGCTTATTCGAAATCGCGAAGAAAATAAATTTTAAATTTTATTTTCCTAATAAATTTCTGGAAATATATTGAAAATATTTTTAAATTATTAATGAGAGAGAGAAATAGAAAGAAAGTGAGAGAGAGAAAGTGAGATAGAAAGAAAGTGAGAGAGAGAAAGAGGGATAGAAAGAAAGTGAGAGAGAGAAAGAGGGATAGAAGAGAGAGAGAGAGAGAGAGAGAGAGAGAGAGAGAGAGAGAGAGAGAGAGAGAGAGAGAGAGAGAGAGAGAGAGATGTTGATGGACAAATCAATTCATTTTTTTTAAATTAGAGAGAGAAAGTGAGGTTAAATGACATATTTATGAAAAAATCAAAAAAATTAAAATTTATTAAAAAATAAATTTACTAAATATCGTATTTTTACTGCAATTAAATATATGAGAATTCTAAATGATTGACCCAGA
>SEYY01000336.1:70000-75000 GCA_009176605.1 Armadillidium nasatum
TTATTTATATTATCATTTAGATATATTGTTTCACTTACTCTTTGAAATGTAAACGCAACTCAAAAAGTAAAAGATGTGGCATACTTTTCTCATTGACAAGTGTTTCTCGTTTTTTTCCTTCACATTTTATTTTAGAAAACAGAATGGATAAATTTTACAACTACTTTCAATCCATCGAAGAATGTTTTGGACCTTTAATATTACTTTTGATTAATATACTGACTATTTTCAAGCATGTCTTGTATTTTAATTTATATATATATTTTACATGTTTTTATTCTCTCTCTCTCTCTCTCTCTCTCTCTCTCTCTCTCTTCTCTCTCTCTCTCTCTCTCTCTCTCTCTCTCTCTCTCTCTCTCTCTCTCTCTCTCAATAAAGTTTTCTTTTTATAGAAAATGAAAAAAGAAAATTATTCTTTAAAAAAATGTTTGTAAATAATATATATATATATATATATATATATATATATATATATATATATATATATATATATATATATATATATATATATATATATATATATATATATATATATATATATATATATATATATATATATATATATATATATATATACACGCAAATGTTCGATTTCGTTTAATTAATTGGCTTATATTAATGGGGAAAAATCTCTAAATTACGGATTAATAATCCGGAGATTTCGAAGCAAAGATAAAAGACATTTTTCCTCTTTTTATTTCGAAATAATTACGTGTTGGCAAACTTGAATTTATTTAACAAGATCAAAATTTCCGTTTCGATACATTTTTGCATCTCGGTAGAACAATTTTTTATTTTTATTTTTTTATTTTTTTATTTTTTTTTTCACCAATTTCACTAAGCCATTGTTTGTATCTTGACCAACTTCGTATAGACAGTAGGAAGTCGAAAACCGCTAACTTCATGTCTCACTACTACTATAAGTAATAATAATAATAATAAAAATAAATAAATAAATTATTATTATTTATTTTATTGTTATTATTAGAAATAGCAAAATAGCTTTGAATCTATTACAAATAGGTTTAGAGGCTGCAAAACAGCTCTTGGAGTTATAAACGAAGTAGAGAAAAACTCACCCTGCAAGAGAAAAAAAACTCATGCTACAAGAATATGACACAGGAAAAAAACTCACTCTGGAAGAATATAAAACAGAAAATACAGTTATTAATCATTACTTGGGAGTTGCCAGGTCCCAGTGAAGGGGTTTGGATCGCTAACACCATCTAAATCTTTATTATAATTTCCACAATGTTTAACCCCATTTCTCTTCCTCCAGATCTCTGCTATCGTTTATTCTTGACCAAACCTCAGGTGGATGGGGGATACCAATAAAAAAAAACTTATTCTGTTCCTCTTATCCCTCAGTTGTTCTAGTTTCTAATTTGGGGTCATACAAATTTTTCACCTTACAACTTAGTTTAGACTCTCTTTCCATCTTTGACTAAATTCATTTGTTCTTTTTTATTTATCTCTATATTTCCTGACTAGTCTAGATCCTTCGATTATTTAATTACGTTCTCCTATTTAATTTTCTTTGAAATAAATTCATCGCCAAAGGCTTTTTTCCCTGTTATCTAGATTCAGATTGTAAACTTACTTTTTATTTTTTTTATCCATAACAACCTTGGTCAGATGCCTCCTAATCGTCTTGGATATGAATCGGATATTCTTGACATTTCTCAACTTTTAATTTTCCTCTTTATATTGTTAAACTTTCTCCACCTCTGGGTTGTTCAAGCCATCATTTTTGTCTTTGTTTCCTCTTCTAAGTCTTCAAGTTTTTATAACATGACTGATACTTTAAGTCTATAAATAGCGATGTTCCTCAGGGTCTGTCATATATCCCTACTTTTTTCTACCTTTCATTAATGATCGTTTCATTCACCTTCAAAAAGCTGCAAGCCAGTAGGGAAGGCTTGATTGACGTCTGATTTCTCTCATTTTTCATAGGGGCCCAGAAAACATGGTTGTTTTCAATGCCTTAAAAACTCAGTTCCTTCGACATAATTTTACACACAATTGTAACATCTTCGAAAATTCACAACTGGAAACCTTGGTTTTGTACTTAATATTTTTGGTATCTCCTTTTCTCGTTATCTTCCTTGGAATGATCAATATTACACCTCTTACCACACAAGCTTCTAAGACCTTGGGTGTTCTGAAATAACTCCCAAATTAGCTCTTTGTAGGAGTTTCGTCTGCCTTTGCATGGAGTATGCAGTACAACTACTTTCTGCACACACAGCTCTTTTCGAAATGTTGTAGTCTGAGGTATTTTGTCTTATAAACTCTTCTCTCTCCCTCCTTAACCTAAGTCTCTTTCTGCCTATCTAATGTTTCGTCTCTTTCCTTACACTCTCACTCTTACAACAGATACTACACTTGTGAGCTCTTCAGTCACATACCTCTTCATTTGAATAGGACTCTTGCGACACGTTAAACAGATTCATCCTTTCTTTGTGAACTACTACTCTTATTCCAGCCTCCGGGCTTAACCATTATTCCATTTTATCTATTTTTCCAAGTTCCTTTGATTAGAAAACCTTCAAACACCGTGTATCGGAGCTTGTCGGCCATTAATTTGACCCTCCTCGTAAATTTTCAAAATTTTGATGGATATATATATATATATATATATATATATATATATATATATATATATATTATATATATATATATATATATATATATATATATATATATATATATATATATATAATATATTGGAATTAATTAAACATAATGTAAGTAATATTTGTAAATGAGTTTAATACTTTAAATTTGATTTAAGTTTTAATTTTTAAAAAAGAGAAAAAATGTAAATAAAAGATTCAATTTATTAATACATTTCTACAAACACTTCAGAACTTACTCCGTTTACTCTTTTTGCAGCTACACAAAAATATTAAATAGATTCGTTCAGAAATTCATATTTACCCTGCATTATTCCTGATGGTTCATTTAAGTATGTTCCACTTGTATATTTGAATAACTGAAATTGAATATGAATATATGAAAGAACGTTTGGAACAACTTCAACTTGATAACTAGCTTTTGGATAGAAATTTTCCAGAAAAAAATGTATTCTCAAGTTTAAAATGAAAATATCACATTTGTGTGTGTGTTTGCGTGTAGGTGTGTGTGTGTGTGCGTGTGTGAGTGTGAGGGAGAGAAAGAGAGAGTTAGTAGCATTTTATTGTGAATAACTTATTTAAAAATAATAATAATAGACACGAATGTCAACGAATATATATATATATATATATATATATATATATATATATATATATATATATATATATATATATATATATATATATATATATATATATATATATATATATATATATATATATATATATATATATATATATATACTTTTAATTGTCATATGCTGTATATAACAGTATATAGGCTACCTATATTTGACCATAAATTATAACTTTCCAAAAAAAGTTCTTTTCTAAAAATTATGAAATTTCACAGTCAAACTTTCATCGATTATTTATTATTATTATTAAAGCTTTATATATATATATATATATATATATATATATATATATATATATATATATATATATATATATATATATATATATATATATATATATATATATATATATATATATATATATATATATATATATATATATATATATATATATATATATATATATATATATATCGGAGTGATGTATCGGATGTCAAAATTTTTAATATCCGCGGACTCGGATGTGAATGTCTATTTTCTCACATCCGCAGATGCGGATGCGAATGTTTACGTTCCTATCTATAAAAGTTATAGATTCACATATATATATATATATATATATATATATATATATATATATATATATATATATATATATATATATATATATATATATATATATATATATATATACATCACCAACACACACGGGCAGAACTCTATTGAAGGAGGGAGTGTTAGATCAATAAGAGAATAAGAAAAACTCTACAAGTCCCACTTAACGCAAATTTTGTAGGTGAGCAAAGACGTGAGTCTTAAAGTAATTGAGATTAAATTCGGCAGGAAACACAGAAGGCGGAAGAGAATTCCATAAAACAAGATTGTTGGAAAGAAGGAGGAATCACATCGGACAAGCCTGAAGTTGCCTATGTCCACACAAAATTTATGTGCTGACGATGTACTCCTTGTGCTACGAGGACATGAGTGGAGAGTTTCCTCGGGCATTTGCCGCTGTAGTATCTATAGAAAATAGACAAAGCACCAATGTCACGTCGCAAAGATAAATGGTCAAGTGAATTAGAAAGAGCGGAACAATTTATGTTTTTTAGCCTTTGACTCAACCCTATCCAAAAGACGAGTTAAGAACAGTACTTCAAACAAAGGCAGATGAGGCCCTTGTATAATTGGAGTAACTGCTAAGAAGTAAAAAAATTCTCACAGCCTAAACAGAACTTCCAGCTTCTTTGAGGGAGCCCTAAAAAACATTGTGATGTGAGGTTTCCAAGACATTTATTAGTTTATGTGAAGGCTAAGGATGTTTATACTGTCAACAGGAGAGACGGGAGAACCATCGAAAGAAATAGAAAAGTTAGGAGGTGTCTTTGAGAGAGAGATTTCAAAAAGTTGAGTTTTTATAAAGTTGAATTTCACAAGATTGAGACGACCCCACTGGGAAATTCTATTCAGATCAGCAAGAATGTAATGGGAAAGCAACTCTAGATGCAAAAGAGGGAGCAAATTTGAAATGAATATAAGAATGGAGGGTAGAGTCATAGGCATATGATTGGATTGAGTTAGATGATCTGCTGAGAAGATCATTACTGAAAAGTAAGTAGCAGACAAGACAAAACCCTGAGGATACCACTTTTGACAGGAAATGAAGAAGAAGTTGCCCCATCGACAACAGTCGAAATGGAACGATTAGAAAGAAAGCTAGATATAAGTAAGCAAAGAGAAGGAGGAAATCCAACGGAGGGGAGTTTGGAAAGTAGTGACATGCTATATC
>SEYY01000336.1:91946-94446 GCA_009176605.1 Armadillidium nasatum
TTTTTTAATAGTAGAGCATATTTTGTTTTATAATCTAAAATTGAGTGAATTGTTTCCAGCTATTATTATTATTATTATTATTATTATTATTATTATTATTATTATTATTATTATTATTATTATTATTATTATTATTATTATTATTATTTGTGCGTGTGTGGTAATGAATAAGGTGTTGATTCTGGCGTTCAGGTCGATGAATGATTTATTTGGTTTCGAGTTGGTTGTCTGTTCCTTGTTTAATTATGTACTCGATTTTTGGTAGAAAAATTGGGGTTCAAATGTTTGTGGTGGATGCGAGAGAGATAGCTTTATTAGAGGTCTTTTAAATAACTTTCTTAAAAATATTCTATTGCTTTGCTAAAGGAATTAAAATTTGATGTTTTGAAAGAGTAAAGGTTTTGTTTTATATATTCTGTGAATGCGTGTTAGTTGCTTTTTTATTTATTTATTTATTTTTTTGTAGTTTCCATTAATAACCTACTCAGCAGGATGTGTGTTGAATGAGGATGTTGATCCGTTGTTAGTTATGGAATGTGGTCTGAAGAGAGTGCTGGACAAGTTGTTGATTTGAATGTGAGAAGAGCGGAAGTCGATGCCTGTAGATATAAGATATTGATTATGTTCAAACGATTGTCGTGTGGCTGGTTTCGGTTCCTTAGGATGCAGTTCGTATAAGTTGCCAATTATTGCACCTTGGAATTTGCGAGTATGTATGTGTGTTGAACCAAGTTGATGGTGGTAAGTAGATGTTAAATACAGGTATATTATGTTTGTTTGTTTATTTATGCATCGATTGATTCATTGGCGAATATATTGTCGATGTTCTTGAGTTGTTGAGTAAACACGGTTTGGTATGTTTTTGAATTGGATATTTTTATGAATATGTATCGAGACCGTACTTGTTGGGGCTAAGTGTCTTGTCTCAAGGTTGTGTCTAAGTGGATGTCGGTGACAGTATAATTTCTTTTATTAGACCGCACTCAAAGAGTGGCATGAATCTGAAGATGTGTTTCTGAGGATGATTTGATAGTCCCTTCGTCGATCGTATGATGGATTCTTTTTACTAGAAAATCCCTCCTCTGAACTTCATCTGCAATACACACATACTACATACATTCACACACACACACACACACACACACACACACTATATATATATATATATATATATATATATATATATATATATATATATATATATATATATATATATATATATATATATATATATATATATATATATATATATATATATATATATATAATATAACCATTAAATAGTATATTATATATATATATATATATATATATATATATATATATATATATATATATATATATATATATATATATATATATATATATATATATATATATATATATATATATATATATATATATATATATATATATATATATATATATATATATATATATATATATATATATATATATATATATATATATATATATATATATATATATATATATATTCTCAAAACTTGTGCTTCTGAGTTTGCACCCTGCCTTGGTAAACTATTTCTTCTCTGTCTTTCTACTTCGAACTTCTCTACTTTCTGGAAACGTGTACTCATTCAGTCTGTGCCGAAGGAGGGAGGGGAGACCCTCTAACTTTCGTACTATTTATTTAACCTCCGTTCTTTGAAAGGGTTTCGAATCTATCCTTAACAGGAAGATTTGGAAACACCTCAATTTTTCTAATCATTATCTCTGATCGCCAGTATGGCTTTCGTAAAGAACGCTCTACTGTGATCTTCTTTCCCTTCTCTCTGACTTTTGACCCTCCGCTCTTCCGTTAGATCTTCTCTTTGGCGTTAGATATATCGAAAACCTTCGATAGAGTCAGGCACATAGTTTTGATTTCCAAACTCCCCTCTTTAGGAATCTATTCTTCTCTCTGATTTCCTTTCTGATCGTTCTATAGCAGCAGTTGTAGACGGCCACCATTCTTCCTTTAAATTTATAAATCGTGGTGTTCCTCAGGGATCTGTCCTATCCCAACTCTTTTTTCTACTTTCTATTAATAACCTTCTCTCTATTACTTCATCACCTATCCACTCTCATGCTGATGACTCCACCCTTCATTACTCCTTTCAGTTTGAAAGACGCACATCACACAAGAAGGATGAACTTGGAGCAACTGACCTTTGATCTTTCTCATATTTAAAGTGGGGGCAGAGAAACATTGTCGTTTTCAATGCATCAAAAACTCAATTCCTCTATCTTTCTACTCGACACATCATTTTGGAAACACTCGACTCAAACCTTCATCTGTCCTCAATATTTTCGGTGTTACTTTTTCTCGTGATTTCTTGAAAGAATCACATTACTTCTCGTTCTCAACAAGCTTCTAAGAAGTTGCATGTTCTGAGCCACCTTCTTGATTTTTTTACGCCACCCCAGTTGCTTGCTCTTTATATTGGTGCTGTTCGCCCCTGTATGGAGTACGCCTCATACATCTAAGGTGGGTCCACAC
>SEYY01000336.1:101946-104446 GCA_009176605.1 Armadillidium nasatum
CATCAGTCACTACTAACCATCCACACTCAACCTTCAATTCTGCCTTCGACAAATCCACCTAACTTCAACGGCCTAAAATTATGCTCTAATAAACAAGAACATTGTGCGTATCCCTTCGGGGATACGCATATGAGCTTGTTATTATATATTATATTATTATTATTATTATTATTATTATTATTATTAATTATTATTATTATATTTATTTTATTATTGTTATTATTATTACTATTATTTTTTTATTATTATTATTATTATTTTATTATTATTTTATATTATATATATTATATTATTATATTATTATGATTATAATTATTATTATTATTAATAAAAAAAAAGAATAAGTTAAAGTTAATTGATTATTGTACTCGCCATAATTCAATGTACGATTATTGTTTATTATGATTATTATTATTATTATTAGTAGTAGTAGTAGTAGTAATAGTATGCATATATGCGGCAGGGGTTAGGACTGAGGTTGAAGCTGGAGACTTAATTTTAGCCGGAGCAGCAGCAGCAAATACCGACTTTATCGTTTCAAGTATTTTCAGAATTTACAACAAAGAAACTCTTTTCATTGATTGTAAACTTGTAAAAAAAATTCTTTATCAAACAGATTTTGAGCGAAATTTAAAAAATCTCGAGGCAATAAAGATTTTGAAGCATTTAGTTAAAAAAAAAAAATCCTTTTTATGTTTTTGTCCACTTCCTCATCCCTTCCTACCTCTTCCCATAGTGACAAATATCCTGATAATTTATGCTGAAGCACTCTAAAATTATCAGAATTAAATCATGTTTTGATTGCAGTAACTGTCAATCAACGTTATGATCGTAGTTTGAACATTTTAAAATGCATTGAATGAAATGAGAAATGTAAACAGATCTGAAAAATGTAAACAGATTTGAGAAATGTAAACAAATTTGAGAAATGTAAACAGATTTGAGAAATGTAAATAGATCTGAGAAATGTAAACAGATTTGAGAAATATAAACTGATCTGAGAAATGTAAACAGATTTGAGAAATGTAAACAGATTTGAGAAATGTAAACAGATTTGAGAAATGTAAACAGATTTGAGAAATGTAAACAGATTTGAGAAATGTAAACATATCTGAGAAATGTAAACAGATTTGAGAAATGTAAACAGATTTGAGAAATGTAAACTGATCTGAGAAATATAAACAGATTTGAGAAATGTAAACAGATTTGAGAAATGTAAATTGATCTGAGAAATATAAACATATTTGAGATCAATACTCATCGTGAACTGTACTAGAAAGCAAATGAACAAAGAATTATTTTATTATTTTTAAATTTCAAGTTTTCTTAATTTATTTATTTTTTAAATGGCCAATATCAACTGTTAGGTTTTATTCATTGTTTTTAATTTAACATTTTCCTTTCCTAAATTTATATTTGTAAATCCTCAGTAGAAGAAAATGTTTGAAGACAAAAGCAAGTTTTTTATATTGTATTCTTACGTAATATAATTAGTGATCCATTTACCGGACTCTTTGAAATATTTTGTTGAAATTGGAATTGGTGTGTGTGCCATTATTTTTAACCTGGTTACGTACATCCCTAATCAACAATAAAGGTAACGAGAGCTGTATTGCAATTATAAATTGCCTTGATAATTCCTATAGATATAAATATCTCATTTCATATGCAAACACACACACACACACACACACACACACATATATATATATATATATATATATATATATATATATATATATATATATATATATATATATATATATATATATATATATATATATATATATATATATATATATATATATATATATATATATATATATGGTGAGTCGGGAGAGTCTCACTAAACTTACGGAGTATATTTTAAGCATAAATGTTTGAATACAAAACCAAAAAAATTTAATTTGATTTTCATATGTTGTTCGAATTACAGCGTTCTAAAGGTTGAAGTAAAATCAAGCAGGTTAACACAAATTTATTTTTAAAAAAAATTATTTTCCAATAAATTTTCAAAGATATCACCTTTATACATTTTCTGGCTCATCTGGAAATAGAATTTGTTGCTCTCTTAAGCTCTTCTCGTTTTTCTTTTATGTGAGCTGCAGCATTCAAAATACGGCGAATTAATGCACCTCGATTGTTCACCTTTTTTTTTATATATATATCTCGCCTTTCAACCAGCCTCATAAACAAAAATCAGATCTCAGATCTGGAGACCTTGGTGGGTAACTAATAGGACCACCTCGACCAATCCATCTTTCTGGAAAGTTCCATTTAAATATTGTGTGAAATGGCGAGCAAAATGTGGAGGAGCTCCATCTTGCTGCTAGTACATAGCATTTCTTATGTTCAAAAGAACATCTTCTACTAGACCGTGTAGTATTCATTTTACAAAAAATTCCAAATAACGTTCTTCCGTTAGGCGATTCTCAATAATGAAAGGACTAACTAAATGACTATCGAAATTCCACACCACACGTTAACTGAAAATGATGCT
>SEYY01000336.1:111946-125856 GCA_009176605.1 Armadillidium nasatum
TGCCTTTGCACATGCTTTCGATTCACACACTACTATGGACACTTACATCGGTCGTCACAAAAAGGACTAAAACTGTTTTCAGTATAATTTAACTAAAAATTCTAATGGTAAAAGGTTTGTGGTGGTGGTTACTATGGTTTACTTTTGACTTTTTAATCTGTTGCTTGTTGATTTGGGTGGTTGTTATTTATTTTTTTTTTATGGTACTTTCTTAATAGACTATCGCTCATTTATTTTATTTTCTGTTTAGTTATTTCTGTTTTATTTTATTATAGTGATTATTTTTACCGTGTCATAAATTTCTAATATTTGTTGTAAAAAAAATTATTTGATGTTTTTTTTCCCATCTTCACAACAAATAAAATGATTGATAATGAAGATGAAATGTGCTTGTTAAAATATTATATTAATAATATTACAATGTTCTGACATAAATAATAATAATACATTGTATTTATAAAATTTCGAATATTCAGCCATAAATAATAAATACAGATTCCCCAAAAAATAAGTGCAAAATTTTTTTATTACTATTAGGAATTTCTGATTGTGATTTAAAATGAACTGCAAGTAAAATGGTTTTTTGGTCTTCCCCGATTAGTTTTGCAATATTCTCTCCTAATACGATACAAACACGAAATTTTAAATTAAAGAATCAGAAATATATTCTTAAAGTACAAATATATGAAGTAATGAAATCAAATAACATATTTACCTTCCATAATTTATGACGTAGGTTACTACTCTCCAAATTCAAATACCCGAAAAAACACAAGAAATATACGATGATGATGACATCACTATTTAGAGCTCAACCAAAATAAAGGGATTATATTTAAATCAATTGACCAATCACAAACTGAAGTTGTTTGAAATCAGATCTACGTCATCGAACTCACAAAATACCGTTAGCCAGACATTTATAACAGGATTTCATTACTTAAAATATTTTATATTGATCTTATGGATGTAGCTTAATAAAAATCAAAGAGTCATTGTAGTAAGCAATAGTAGTAAAAGCAAGGAGAAGACACCTATGGAATAAGCTGACAATTATGTAATAAAATTCAAATTGACAATAAAATAGTTCCGTGAAATTAGAAAGTTGGAAACAACTTGGTTGATAATTCTGAGATTCTGAAAAAATTGCAAAATGATTTATTAAACATCATTCTTCTCATGTTGATATAGATTTAGAGTTTGGGTGTATTTTTTTTTTATACATCATCACCGTTCACGGACAGAGCCCTATTCAAGGAGGGTGTTTTAAAGAAGCCCTCTTCTAAGGGTAAAGATATGGATGTTCGCAATGAAAATCCAACCTCTTCAGTGTAGATTTTAAGTCGTGTGGGCCTAATTCTTGCGATGTTGATGTGAATGATTGAATTTTGAATAAAAGAATAGATTTTGACTGATTTTAAACCTCACACCAAATTAATTAAAATTTAATAATTTTTAATATTTTTTCGTCTTAAAATCTGATTTTTTTTTTTAATGCAAAATTTCTGAATTTTTTTACAAGCTTAAAATCTCCACTTCTTCACAAACTTCTCTTAAGCAAATTCTCTCTTCTTTCTCCAATCCTGATGGTAACAAGCTCTCCTGATTTTTATGTCTCTTCTCTTCCTATTAATTCCTTGATTTCTTCTCTTTCTTGCTGATTTTATTGCGACTTGTTCGAATAACATCCAGATCAATTGATTAAGTATTCATTTTTTAAGTGTTTAAATTGTTGCAGATTACTTTTGTTGAGAGTAAAACCACTGCCAGAGATTGCGATTTTTAATTAATCGAATAATCCATATTATTTCATTGTCAAAAATAATTCTTTTCATTTTATGTATTATTTACACTAATTTCTTAATCCATATGCTAAATACAAGAGCTTTGAACTTTTATAATCTAACCAAATTTATTTCCCTCTCATGTGAGAACATTTACTAAAATTTGCATGCCTTATTCAGTTTTAATAGTAATGAAATTTAAATGTAACTTTTTTTTTTTTTCTTTTTTTTTTTCATTTTTTCTTTTTACCTACTTGATATGGTTTATTGGACTGGACTCTTTTATTCTCAATATTAATAATGATTTTGGCTTTTCTTTATCTTTTATTAATGTATAAATTAAATTTCACCATTTTATATTCATAACAACCTCTCATAAGCATTTCAGTTTGGATCTTTATTTTTTTTTTTTTAAAACACAAACTATGAAAAACTGGACAAATTATATACACATTTTACCACAAACTATTATAAATTTATTAACTATATTGTACATTGTACCACAAACTATTATAAATTAACTATCATATACATATTACCACAAACAATTATATATTAACTATCATACATATTTTACCACAAATTGTTATAAAATATAAATTAACTATCACACATTTTACTACAAACTATTATAAATTAACTATCATACATATTTTACCACAAATTATTATAAATTAACTATCACACATTTTACTACATGCTATTATAAATTGACTATCATGCACTTTATACCATAAACAATTATAAATTGGCTATCACACACATTTTACCACAAACTATTATAAATTGACTCTCATCCACATTTTACCACAAACTATTATAAATTAACTATCACACCATTTTAAATTAACTATCACACATTTTACACAAACTATTATAAATTAACTATCACACATTTTACTACATACTATTGTAAATTGACTATCATACACTTTTTACCACAAACTATTATAAATTAACTATCACACATTTTACTACATACTATTGTAAATTGACTATCATACACTTTTTACCACAAACTATTATAAGTTAACTATCATACACTTTTTACCACAAACAATTATAAATTTTACCACAAACTATTATAAATTGACTATCATACACATTTTACCACAAACTATTATAAATTAACTATAAGTGTATATAAATTTAATACCTCTTTTCTTTTCCCCTTGCAGTATAATGCCCAACAAGACAGCCATTAAAGTATACAAAGCGATGTCAGGAAAAGCTTCTCTAAATAACTTAATGAACGGTACGAAAGCGCCAACGACGCCGTCGCCCCACAACGACCCTGCTCCCGTCTGACCTTCTACAGATTAAAAATTATTTTTTATATATACAGTATTTCTATGAGGGTCATATATGTATTATTTTCCTTATTAGGATTTTTTAACAAATTTAATATCTTTTTTTTTTTTATTATTACTTACAAAATGAATTTAAAATGTAATAATAAAATTTATACCTATAATATAAATGTAACACTGATGAAGTATCTTCCATGACAAAAAAAAACATGAATTTGTATATATATATATATATATATATATATATATATATATATATATATATATATATATATATATATATATATATATATATATATATATATATATATATATATATATATATATATATATATATATATATATATATATATATAATTATTTAAAGTAGTATATTTTAAATTTAATTTAAATTTTTTAATTGAAATTGACATTTCTTAATATTTTATTTCGTATTTGATTAGTAATTAGTAGTTTATTCGGCTTGATGCATAACATTATAGCATGGTGTGTACTAATTTATAAGTTTTATAAACAATTATTATTA
This sequence comes from Armadillidium nasatum, assembly GCA_009176605.1. Taxonomy (NCBI): domain Eukaryota; kingdom Metazoa; phylum Arthropoda; class Malacostraca; order Isopoda; family Armadillidiidae; genus Armadillidium; species Armadillidium nasatum. The sequence continues at coordinate 115,567 of SEYY01000336.1, forward strand.
TTATTATTGATTAATAATAATATTATTTTTGTGTACTGTTTTTATTATGTGTGTACTAATTTATAAGTTTTATAAACTATTATTATTGCTATTATCATTGATAATAATATTATTATCATGTGTGTACTAATTTATAAGTTTTATAAACTACTATTATTATTGATAATATTATTATTTTGTTATTTTTTTGGTATTGTTATTAGTAGGTAGTTATTATTACCATGACAGCTATTCATTTTTAGGATTTCACTTCAAACCTGCATTTCTCTTCTCAGGTGGAAATCGCAAAGTTTAAAGTGAATCGTTTTTGTATTTCTGTAAGCATGTTTACATGTTTGTGTGTTTGGGTGTTTCATTGCAAAAAAAAAGAGAAAAAAATAAAATAATTTTTTAACCAATCTCTATTTATGCTGATCTTCAGTTATACGCGTCCTTATGGGAGATTGAGAATTAATATTTTCATATTAAAGTGTTAAATTATTTTTTCTGAGGCAAAAATTTTGTATAAATGTTTAAAAAACTACAAGTTTATATATATATATATATATATATATATATATATATATATATATATATATATATATATATATATATATATATATATATATATATATATATATATATAATATATATATATATATATATAATGTGTGTATGTATAATTTTACATCTTTTAAAAAATAAAATTTTCAAAATAATAAAAAAACAAATCTCAATTATATCCTCCATCATATTTAAAAGACAGTATAAAGAGTGAATACAAAAATTAAAAGCATCAAAATTATAAATATAAATCCCGAAACTTATTGAAAGGATGTAAAGGCCTATTACAAATTTTCATTTTGAATAAAAGCTGGGAGTTCTATTCAGATTGCTTGAATTTTTTTCTTCTGAACAGTTACTCCAATTATATAAGGGTCTTATCCTTCCTTGTATGAACTGTTCTCACATTTGGGGTGGTTCCGGATCCAGCCTTCTTTTGTATAAGGTTGAGTCAAAGGCTAATAAACTGTCCCCTACTTTCAAACTTCCTTGGCTCTCTTTCTCTGTGACGTAACGTTGGTGCACTCTCTCTTTTCTATAGGTAATACAACGGCAGGTACTCGAGGGAGTTGACCTCTCGCATTCCACCACCATTGCGTCGCCCTCACAGCACAAGGGGTGCCTTGCTTGCACATGGATTTTGTGTAAGCATACCAAACTAGGTTTGTACGTTGTAGTACCTCCTCCTTTCCAGTCACCTCTGTTCTGTGGAACTCCCTATCTTCGTCTGTTTTTCATGCTGTATATAACCTACTTCTCTTTAAATCCTCTACGTTAGGTATATGGGATTGGGTGGGTTTTCATTTTTCTTTTAAATATGTTCCCTTTTTGAAAAGGGCTCTGACCCCGATTGTCGGCAACATGTAAAAAAAATAAAACCAATCTTCCAGCAATTGTTTTAATAATTATTTAGCTATATATTCATAAGATATTCTTTTTGATTTTAAAACGGACATTCTTATGTTTTTAATGTACTAAAAATGAATCTGACATTTAAAACTAAAACTTTTATCTTTATGAAAAATAGGAATTTCCGTATGAATTAGTGCAAAATTCCAATTATGACAAAGAATCTCAGAGATTATAAAATTTTGGTTAGCAATATTGATTAAATATTCTTATACCAAAGGAGGTCATTTTGATGATATAGCCTTTGTTGTGTTTACAGAAACCTAAATATCGTGGGTCTTCTGTTAATTCTAAAAAAATTACCTCGTGTGAAATCTTATGTTATTTGTAATTAATTTTCATTTCATTTCAGATTAATTAAATTTCAAGATGTCTCGTATATCATTCATCACACATTTACTGTAATTCTTGTGCGGAAAATCTCCGTGGTTGGTTAAGAAATACAGTACATTCAATACCTTCAGCCATTTCCATGATACTATCAACCACATAAGTGATTTCTATTTCTGCATGATGCATCCTCTTGAACATGGAATGTAGAGAAAGAATAAAGCGGACTATCATCTATTCAAATACATCCTCTGCCATAAGACCAGTACATTGAAAAGACGAGCCTTTTCCTGTCCTTTCAAAACATGACGTTCTAGAGCCCGATGAAGCTATGGAGATTACTTTCGAAGAATATCTGCAAGATTCTAATTTTACATCAGAATCAACCTCGACAAGTATGTCACAAAATTTCTCACTATGTGTGGAATGATTTAATTCGGGATCTGGAGATGCAAAAAAAAGCTAAACTTCATGCCTCCATGCTTCAGCAGTGAAATTTCCTGGAAGAAACTGTGTGTAAAAATCATGAAAGAGACCTTGTTGCTTGCATAGATGTAAATGATCTGATGATATCTTTGAGAATGTAGCATAATCCACAAGACTGGAGACTTTTCATAGGCTCGGAGTTTCCACAAGACTTGGAGGAATAACAAAATCAGAGTCCAGTTAAAGGCAGATATATGATACACGGTGTTCGAAAGTGTGCAAGTCAAAGGAAGTTGGAAAAATAGGTAAAGGGAGTGTGTTCCAGACTTTGCCAGCAGAGTACATGAAAGATTGAGCATAGCGGTTAAGCGTGGGGTCAGATAGTTGGGCAGAGAAAGGATGAGACTGTGTAGAAAGTCGTGTCGCACGAGCCATTCTCAATAGAGGAGACATGCCACTGGAGAGTTCAGAACAGCAGTGTCCGTTGTAATAACTATAGCATATATATAGTGACTCAACAATTCGACGGGTACAAAGAGACTATATAAAATTAGTCAGAACAAAGGAGTTGATATGGCAAAAACTCTAGGCTTCACCTTTTCAAGGGGAGTTGAATGACTCTAACCACCCCAGATATGGGAAGCATACTCCATACAGGGGTGAACAACAGCCCTATGCAGAGCAAGCAACTGGGGTGACGTTAAAAAATCTGAAGGCGCCTCAGAACACCAAAACTCTTAGAAGCTTGTTTAGAGAGCTCGAGAAGAAATGTAATCCTCCCAAGAAAGATCACGAGAAAAAGATACACAGAGAAGGTTTGAGTTGTGTTCTTTCGAAGACGATGTCATAGTTGTTGTGGAAGGTTGTATCGAATATATATATATATATATATATATATATATATATATATATATATATATATATATATATATATATATATATATATATATATATATATATATATATATATATATATATATATATATATATATATATATATATATATATATATATATATATATATATAATATATATATATATATATGGTAAAGGTTATAAAGCTTTCTGAGCTTCGATATTTGGAAAATATCGATATTCGAAAATATCGATATATCGAAACATAGATATGCCAATTCAAATTTTTTGATATTTGTGTTATTATTATTTAGTTTTCATTTCATGTATTCCTATTATTCTAATTATTTTTATAATTATTATTATTTAGTTTTCTAGCGTACTTAGTTCGACTTATCATAACCTGAACTACCGAAGTTGCCGTAAAATATAGGCCTAACCGGCTTAGGTATAGAATGTTTCTGAGTTTCAATATTTTTTATATCGATATTTTTATATCGATATTTTGAAATTTCGATTTTAATCGGTATCTCATTGCAACGTTTTTGTATAGGTTAGGCCTGTATTTTACGGCAACTTCGGTAGTTCAGTCGAACTAAACCACTTAAATATTTCAAAAACTACTGATCCTACGCAAAAAAGGATTATATTTTTGGAATCCTTGTCGAATTTCAGGTAGGAAAAATTAGGAAATAAAAAATAAATTCTTATAATAATAAAGTTTACATAAGTAAAGTTTATTTATTTTTAAGTCTCGCGAGAATCGTACGCCTGGCAATGTCAGTTTTTTTCAATTTTTTCGAAATTGGAAAAAATGGGAAATACCTCAAATCGTCGACAGGAAAAGTAGTCTACAGTATCATCATCACTCACGGGTCGGGGGGTACGGGAGGCAGAGCCCCCCTTAGACAAATGTTCGGTATAACACCAAATTTAAGTTTGTTACGTCATCAGTTGTCGTTTGTTACGTCATCAGTTGTCGTACAAAACCATTTTTTTTTTTTTTTAATTTATTTTCAAACATTTTATACTTTTCCTACCTGAAATTCGACAAGGATTCTAAAAATATAATCCTTTTTTACGTAGGTTCAGTAGTTTTTGAAATATTTATGTGGTTCAAACCCAAGTCTGACCTATATATATATATATATATATATATATATATATATATATATATATATATATATATATATATATATATATATATATATATATATATATATATATATATATATATATATATATATATATATATATATATATATATATATATATATATATATATATATATATATATATATATATATATATATATATATATGACTTACCTAACCTACCCGGATCCGACTTGAAGGGTTAAACCCGCGATAATGGTACAGTGACTAGGACTAAGAATAGCCTAATAGGAGCCTAAACATACTACTGTTAATGCAATATGAAAATAAAATAATTAATATATTCCATTCCCTGATGTAAAAAATATGTACACATTTCCAAATTAAAATATATTTCTTTATTTCGTAGAAAAGTTAAAAAAAGCTCTGTAGTTTTAATTTAAAAAAAAAGAAAGAAATTATACAAAAATTAGTATTAAATTTTTGTTTTGTTTTTTAGTTCCGAAATGGCTATAAAATTTCTGATAATTCACCTTGACGCTCATTCAGCAACCTGGTAGTGCATTAAAAAAAAAAAAAAAAAAAAAAAAAAACAATCGAAGGACATTAATTATTTAAAGTTGGGTGCTGTGTGTAAGATCGTATATAGTCGTGTAAAACTTTTGTATTAAAATTTTAAAAGTTTTTGGTGTGCTTTCCGCGCTTTACTAGACAGTTTTATTGATATCATTATATTTCGTATCTGTAATTTCTGTATATTAAAAAAAAAGTGTTCATGTGGACGTAAGTAGTACCTTTTAAATAATATTTCAAACTCTGTGGTGATAGGCTTTCCGGAAATAAAGTGAGAGGGGGGAAGGAAGGTTATAAAAAACCAGCGATTTAAAACGTGTTAAGGTATTAACCAGTAAAAGAAGAGATTATAATTGTTTTTTATTTGTGTTTTTAATAATCTGAAAATTTATCGAACGTAAAATTTATTTGGGCTTCTCTTCATAAGTTTAATGAACTGACGTGCGATAAAAGATTTACCTATTTTTTTCCACCTTCACGTGAGAGAATTTAAAATCAACTCTAGTTTTAAGGTCACACAAACAGGTATGTTTCTTTTCTAGTATAATCTGTTAACTATGAATTCCTTTAATTATCCATTTTTAGTAATTTTAAATTAAAATTACCAACTATTCTACAACTATTAATACTACCAATCACTTCATCTTCTTTCCTATTAAACTAAATTTTAAATAGTTTCAAAATTCATTTTCATTCTTATTACTTATAGAACAAAATTCTGGCAAAATTTTCACCTTTCTCGCAGTTTTTAGCAAAAAATCGGTAAATGAAAGTAGCATAGGTGAATACCATTTTATTCTCATAAATGCAAACATTATTTTGTAATTTTACTAAATACCAAAAAAATATTTCTGATACTATTATAACAAAGTCTGGTAAACTGTAAAAAAAATTATTTTTAAATTTCTTTAAATAACAATATATATATATATATATATATATATATATATATATATATATATATATATATATATATATATATATATATATATATATATATATATATATATATATATATATATATATATATATATATATATATATATATATATATATATATATATATATATATATATATATATATATATATAGGCTTAGGTGGAGATTGTTTCTGAGTTTCGATATTTTTTATATCGATATTTTTTTATGTCGATATTTTATTTTTAATCGATATTATATCCCTAAAAGAATTCTAGTTTGTGTTTTATTTACATTGTGGTCGGATGTGGTTCTTGTGAGTTAGGCAAGCTCTTGTAGGTAGCTCTTACGGCAACTCGGTAGTTAGGTTATGAAAGTCAATTGGTTCGCTGGTGTATATAATTGCAATTTTGTTAATAGGCTTTCATTTCGATATTTTTTAACAACCAAACAAAGACAATATTGGAACGACCCAGATAATATGCAGGAGTCTGATTCTTTTCCATATAATGATTCTAAATTATATAATACCACTATCGAACGCCTCACATTTATATTTTTCACACTTAGTTTAATGAATTTGAATGGAATATTACGTTTAAATAAGTTTTGTATTTCCCTTAACATTTTCGATAGTCAATTACCTAAAATATTGGAACGACCCAGATAATATGAGGCAGGAGTCTGATTCTTTTCCATATAATGATTCTAAATTATATAATACCACTATCGAACGCCTCACATTTATATTTTTCACACTTAGTTTAATGAATTTGAATGGAATATTACGTTTAAATAAGTTTTGTATTTCCCTTAACATTTTCGATAGTCAATTACCTAAAATATTGGAACGACCCAGATAATATGAGGCAGGAGTCTGATTCTTTTCCATATAATGATTCTAAATTATATAATACCACTATCGAACGCCTCACATTTATATTTTTCACACTTAGTTTAATGAATTTGAATGGAATATTACGTTTAAATAAGTTTTGTATTTCCCTTAACATTTTCGATAGTCAATTACCTAAAATATTGGAACGACCCAGATAATATGAGGCAGGAGTCTGATTCTTTTCCATATAATGATTCTAAATTATATAATACCACTATCGAACGCCTCACATTTATATTTTTCACACTTAGTTTAATGAATTTGAATGGAATATTACGTTTAAATAAGTTTTGTATTTCCCTTAACATTTTCGATAGTCAATTACCTAAAATATTGGAACGACCCAGATAATATGAGGCAGGAGTCTGATTCTTTTCCATATAATGATTCTAAATTATATAATACCACTATCGAACGCCTCACATTTATATTTTTCACACTTAGTTTAATGAATTTGAATGGAATATTACGTTTAAATAAGTTTTGTATTTCCCTTAACATTTTCGATAGTCAATTACCTAAAATATTGGAACGACCCAGATAATATGAGGCAGGAGTCTGATTCTTTTCCATATAATGATTCTAAATTATATAATACCACTATCGAACGCCTCACATTTATATTTTTCACACTTAGTTTAATGAATTTGAATGGAATATTACGTTTAAATAAGTTTTGTATTTCCCTTAACATTTTCGATAGTCAATTACCTAAAATATTGGAACGACCCAGATAATATGAGGCAGGAGTCTGATTCTTTTCCATATAATGATTCTAAATTATATAATACCACTATCGAACGCCTCACATTTATATTTTTCACACTTAGTTTAATGAATTTGAATGGAATATTACGTTTAAATAAGTTTTGTATTTCCCTTAACATTTTCGATAGTCAATTACCTAAAATATTGGAACGACCCAGATAATATGAGGCAGGAAGTCTGATTCTTTTCCATATAATGATTCTAAATTATATAATACCACTATCGAACGCCTCACATTTATATTTTTCACACTTAGTTTAATGAATTTGAATGGAATATTACGTTTAAATAAGTTTTGTATTTCCCTTAACATTTTCGATAGTCAATTACCTAAAATATTGGAACGACCCAGATAATATGAGGCAGGAAGTCTGATTCTTTTCCATATAATGATTCTAAATTATATAATACCACTATCGAACGCCTCACATTTATATTTTTCACACTTAGTTTAATGAATTTGAATGGAATATTACGTTTAAATAAGTTTTGTATTTCCCTTAACATTTTCGATAGTCAATTACCTAAAATATTGGAACGACCCAGATAATATGAGGCAGGAGTCTGATTCTTTTCCATATAATGATTCTAAATTATATAATACCACTATCGAACGCCTCACATTTATATTTTTCACACTTAGTTTAATGAATTTGAATGGAATATTACGTTTAAATAAGTTTTGTATTTCCCTTAACATTTTCGATAGTCAATTACCTAAAATATTGGAACGACCCAGATAATATGAGGCAGGAAGTCTGATTCTTTTCCATATAATGATTCTAAATTATATAATACCACTATCGAACGCCTCACATTTATATTTTTCACACTTAGTTTAATGAATTTGAATGGAATATTACGTTTAAATAAGTTTTGTATTTCCCTTAACATTTTCGATAGTCAATTACCTAAAATATTGGAACGACCCAGATAATATGAGGCAGGAGTCTGATTCTTTTCCATATAATGATTCTAAATTATATAATACCACTATCGAACGCCTCACATTTATATTTTTCACACTTAGTTTAATGAATTTGAATGGAATATTACGTTTAAATAAGTTTTGTATTTCCCTTAACATTTTCGATAGTCAATTACCTAAAATATTGGAACGACCCAGATAATATGAGGCAGGAGTCTGATTCTTTTCCATATAATGATTCTAAATTATATAATACCACTATCGAACGCCTCACATTTATATTTTTCACACTTAGTTTAATGAATTTGAATGGAATATTACGTTTAAATAAGTTTTGTATTTCCCTTAACATTTTCGATAGTCAATTACCTAAAATATTGGAACGACCCAGATAATATGAGGCAGGAGTCTGATTCTTTTCCATATAATGATTCTAAATTATATAATACCACTATCGAACGCCTCACATTTATATTTTTCACACTTAGTTTAATGAATTTGAATGGAATATTACGTTTAAATAAGTTTTGTATTTCCCTTAACATTTTCGATAGTCAATTACCTAAAATATTGGAACGACCCAGATAATATGAGGCAGGAGTCTGATTCTTTTCCATATAATGATTCTAAATTATATAATACCACTATCGAACGCCTCACATTTATATTTTTCACACTTAGTTTAATGAATTTGAATGGAATATTACGTTTAAATAAGTTTTGTATTTCCCTTAACATTTTCGATAGTCAATTACCTAAAATATTGGAACGACCCAGATAATATGAGGCAGGAGTCTGATTCTTTTCCATATAATGATTCTAAATTATATAATACCACTATCGAACGCCTCACATTTATATTTTTCACACTTAGTTTAATGAATTTGAATGGAATATTACGTTTAAATAAGTTTTGTATTTCCCTTAACATTTTCGATAGTCAATTACCTAAAATATTGGAACGACCCAGATAATATGAGGCAGGAGTCTGATTCTTTTCCATATAATGATTCTAAATTATATAATACCACTATCGAACGCCTCACATTTATATTTTTCACACTTAGTTTAATGAATTTGAATGGAATATTACGTTTAAATAAGTTTTGTATTTCCCTTAACATTTTCGATAGTCAATTACCTAAAATATTGGAACGACCCAGATAATATGAGGCAGGAGTCTGATTCTTTTCCATATAATGATTCTAAATTATATAATACCACTATCGAACGCCTCACATTTATATTTTTCACACTTAGTTTAATGAATTTGAATGGAATATTACGTTTAAATAAGTTTTGTATTTCCCTTAACATTTTCGATAGTCAATTACCTAAAATATTGGAACGACCCAGATAATATGAGGCAGGAGTCTGATTCTTTTCCATATAATGATTCTAAATTATATAATACCACTATCGAACGCCTCACATTTATATTTTTCACACTTAGTTTAATGAATTTGAATGGAATATTACGTTTAAATAAGTTTTGTATTTCCCTTAACATTTTCGATAGTCAATTACCTAAAATATTGGAACGACCCAGATAATATGAGGCAGGAGTCTGATTCTTTTCCATATAATGATTCTAAATTATATAATACCACTATCGAACGCCTCACATTTATATTTTTCACACTTAGTTTAATGAATTTGAATGGAATATTACGTTTAAATAAGTTTTGTATTTCCCTTAACATTTTCGATAGTCAATTACCTAAAATATTGGAACGACCCAGATAATATGAGGCAGGAGTCTGATTCTTTTCCATATAATGATTCTAAATTATATAATACCACTATCGAACGCCTCACATTTATATTTTTCACACTTAGTTTAATGAATTTGAATGGAATATTACGTTTAAATAAGTTTTGTATTTCCCTTAACATTTTCGATAGTCAATTACCTAAAATATTGGAACGACCCAGATAATATGAGGCAGGAGTCTGATTCTTTTCCATATAATGATTCTAAATTATATAATACCACTATCGAACGCCTCACATTTATATTTTTCACA
>SEYY01000337.1:25000-37500 GCA_009176605.1 Armadillidium nasatum
ATATATATATATATATATATATATATATATATATATATATATATATATATATATATATATATATATATATATATATATATATATATATATATATATATATATATATATATATATATATATATATATATATATATATATATATATATATATATATATATATATATATATATATATATATATATATATATATATATATATATATATATAGTATATATATATATATATATATATATATATATATATATATATATATATATATATATATATATATATATATATATATATATATATATATATATATATATATATATATATATATATATATATATATATATATATATATATATATATATATATATATATATATATATATATATATATATATATATATATATATATATATATATTGTATATATATATATATATATATATATATATATATATATATATATATATATATATATATATATATATATATATATATATATATATATATATATATATATATATATATATATATATATATATATATATATATATATATATATATATATATATATATATATATATATATATATATGTATATATATATATATATATATATATATATATATATATATATATATATATATATATATATATATATATATATATATATAATATATATATATATATATATATATATATATATATATATATATATATATATATAATATATATATATATATATATATATATATATATATATATATATATATATATACTATAATATATATATATATATATTATAATGACAAGTTTAGGAGTAAAGCATATAATCATTATAAGATATTTTTTATAAGAAAGCCTCATATTGGTAAAATGTTATGAAATATTGTCTTTTTTTTTTTTTTTTTTTTTTTTTTTTGCGAAAAAAAATAAAAAGGAAAAGGTGTTATGAAATGTTTTCATAACTCCCCAAAACGCTTCTCCTCGACTCGTCTTTCGCGCGCTTTTGTCGTGTCAAAACATCATTTTTCGCACGTAATGATGACCGATCTTGTGCCGACAAAGCGTCAGACGAATAATTTTTCTCGCTTAAAAAATAAATAAAAAAAATGCCAAAGTGATCATTTGGATAAATATTTACAGCAATTCATTTTCTCTTACAAAATTCAATTAAAATTGCTACTTTTTAATTTTGAATTAGTTTAGATTTCGTTTATGAAAATAATAAAAATATTATTCTACTTAAGAACAGAGTGTTGCCTAACCTTATTTCAATTCTTTTTAACCTTTCATATATATATATATATATATATATATATATATATATATATATATATATATATATATATATATATATATATATATATATATATATATATATATATATATATATATATATATATATATATATATATATATATATATATATATATATATATATATATATATATATATATATATATATATATATATATATATATATATATATATATATATATATATATATATATATATATATATATATATATATATATATATATATATATATATATATATATATATATATATATATATATATATATATATATATATATATATATATATATATATATATATATATATATATATATATATATATATATATATATATATATAAAGTATATATATATATATATATATATATTTAGTATATATATATATATATATATATATATATATATATATATATATATATATATATATATATATATATATATATATATATATATATATATATATATATATATATATATATATATATATATATATATATATATATATATATATATATATATATATATATATATATATATATAATATATATATATATATATATATATATATATATATATATATATATATATATATATATATATATATATATATATATATATATAATATATATATATATATATATATATATATATATATATATATATATATATATATATATATATATATATATATATATATATATATATATATATATATATATATATATATATATATAATATATATATATATATATATATATATATATATATATATATATATATATATATATATATATTATATATATATATATATATATATATATATATATATATATATATATATATATATATATATATATATATATATATCGGCTTTCCTCTTGTTCTGACGACTGGACTTAACTAATAAACTCGTTCTTTTTCCAGAAGTTTCTCTCTATATAAAACAACTTGAGCAACTGATGAAGATCCTTCTCGAATTAGACCATCTTGGAGAGGAGCCCAATACATTAACCATTTTCTTAACTTCCAATTCTTAACTTTATATTTGCTACACTTTTTCCTTATTTTAGGTTCCTCAATTCAATTTCTAATCATCTTATCCAGTTCTGTCATCCAGTTCTGTCATCCAATTCCTCCACGTTAAAGGTGAAGACAGACTTCGAAAGAGAAGACGATTTTGTCACGCTGGTAATGCAAATTGGTTGAACTTTCAACCTCATTTCTTTGATTTTCTTTCAAATGATTAATACTGGAAAAGAGGAGTTTCTCGAAGTGTGCAAAATAGCATAAAAAAAAGGGATTCTTTCTGCATGGAGGTAAACACACGATTCTTTGATGGAAAATTGCTCACAATTTAAAAACATTTTCTTCCATAACAGGAAAAAAAATTTTGATGAAGAATATTTGAAGTTCCGCAAGGGAATCTTCTTCCATCTCTCTCTCTCTGTATATATATATATATATATATATATATATATATATATATATATATATATATATATATATATATATATATATATATATATATATATATATATATATATATATATTTATAATTATTTTAGGGACTACAAGATCGTCGTCAATGTTTAAAAAATTTATCAAAAAATGCATTTATTTACATTTATTTTAAAAAAATCAAGTTAGATTTAAGTCATTCTCCCAAATATTGACTTTCATCTTAATTTAAGTTACTTTTATTATTAAAATTATTATTATCGATAATATTGTTATTATTATTATTATTATGATTATATTATTATTATTATTATTATTATTATTATTATTATTATTATTATTATTATTATTATTATTATTATTATTATTATTATTATTATTATTATTATTATTATTACGGTTCTTATTATTGTTTTTATTATTATTATTATTATTATTATTATTATTATTATTATTATTTTTATTATTATTATTATTATTATTATTATTATAGATGCAGTAGATAAATTAAAACCTCCTTCATCCTTGACTTTTTTGAGCAAAAAATAACTTAAGTATATATAAGAAGTATTGTTTAAAATCTCAAAAAGAATATTTATGTAATGATAATTTTAAAGAAATATTACTTCTTAATATTATGTGTTTTTCTTAGCCACGTTGAATATATTTGACAATTTTGTATTTATTTTTCTCTTTTAAACAATAAATTTTGGATAGGTGGAATATATTGACGCTGGATGAGCACGTTAATTGTATATTGCTATTGCCTGAAGTACAAATAATTGTTCCTTTTTGAGCATTTGAAAGTTTTAAAGATTAACATGTTAATTTTGTAGTTTTTATTGTCACTAAATTTTGTAGCTATAATATGAAACAAAAATATTGCAGAGAAGTTTTTATATATATATATATATATATATATATATATATATATATATATATATTATATATATATATATATATATATATATATATATATATATATATATATATATTATATAATATTTTTGTTGTTTGAAGAGAATGGATGAAGACAGGTATCCGAGGAGATTTATGAATGAAGGCCGATGGGAATGAGACGAGTTGAAGACCGAGAATTAGATGGAAAGATAATATCAGGATGGCAACTGAGGGGAGAGGGGGAGACATCGAGGATGTGGAGGAGATGAGAAGATACGAAGATAGACGACAGTGGAGAGATTTCGTGCAGGATTACTGACAGGCTCTCTGCTCCTACAGGATGTTGGTGAGAAGTGAGAAAAGTTAGCTAGCATCTTACCTATTTAAACTTTCCAGCCTCTGTATTTCAACTTCTGTATCACTTTCTATTGTAAAAGTCTGTAAACTTTCAGTGAGTTCCTAATCGAATAAAGAGAATTCTTCTTAATCTCCTAATTGGCGTGCTACTACTCTTAATTTCGTTCTTTTCAAAGTGTTCAAGTCTATACTTGACAAAACAAAAAATGAAACTTATTTTTATTATCTCCCACAGATCTGAAAGAACCGAGACTCTCCCTTCCTACTATTTTAATATTTGTTCTCATTCCTTTGGTATTTTAAAGAACCTTTAAAATACCAAATATTTCAGTGTAATTTGCAATTAATATTTTGTAATCACGTATTTTGGTCTTGGTCTTTGATTTGAATTATAATCTGATATTTTTCTTCATTTTGTAAAATTTGAATGGACGTTTTCCTCCAACACTTTCAAAATGTTCATTTGTGTTTTTTTAATGCTCGTGTGGAAAAGAATTATTTCTCTGAGTGATTCAAAGGAGAGCACAAAATACCTATTAATTATCGAAATGCTTAGTGTGTAAGAAAAATGAGGAAAATGAGCTCAAAACCACTGATTGAATGATCAATAAAAAAGAACGAGCGATGCCGTAAAAATTGCAATTAGAGTGTTATAGAAATAAAAAATGAGCATGTATAAAAATGATTCTTACTCTTTCTTCAAAGAGGAAAAAAGGGAAAATGAATTTAGATGATATATGTCTATTGCAATAACAAATTAAAAAATAAAAATACGTAATTTTACAGTCAAGAAGAAATTGTAAGATCAGTATAAAATAAATGGATAGGTTAAATTGGCGAAAAGCCAAAAGATCTATCTTTTGAAGAAGAGCTGTGTGAGTGAATTCACTTTATACTTAAAGAACGAACTCCATATTCCATGGAAATAAAATTAAATCGAACAAAGCTTTGAGTTTTGCTTTCTCAGATGTTATAATGGTACTTAAATAAGTAGTTGTGAAGATATTGAGTTTTTGAGGCATTGAATCTACCCTCTGTTTCTTTCTGTCCTAATCAAAGATACTCGAATAATCAATGGCCAACTGCCCTTATTTCGCTTATCCAAAAAAGTAGCAAAAACATTATGTTGTTTGATATGATACCATTTCATGTTTTTCAATCCAAAATAAAATAGTTACTGAAGGTAAAACATTGCATCAGAATCAATAAGGAGGCCAATGACAGATATAACACTATTCATGCATAATTTAAATATGATCGAAAAGAAACACATCCAGAGTAACACCGCTATTAATAACTTTTAAAAGGGAAAGATACCCTCTAAAAACCTCGGTTATGAAAGAGTTAAAAAAGTTAATTAGAGAAGAATAAATACCAAACCAAGTTTTCTAATCTATAATTTTATCCAAGTAGGACTTAATTAACGAAGGAGAAGATTATTATTTCAGGATAAAGGTTTCAAATAAATTATTTTAAAATATTAAGGAATGGAAGATAACTCTGCCATTCCTCGTAGGTATTTATTATGTACTTTTACATTATTGTGGGTGCGATGTAGTAATTATATTATATTATTACTGAAAAGTATTTAAAATATACCGAGTCATAAAAGCAAAATTATTTTTTAAAAATAGTCTAAATTATAAAAAACTTTGCAGAAATTTCACAATACAACTAAATACTTTCTCTCGTGGGATTAATGAAAAAAAGAAGTTAAATTTAAATTTTAAAAACATAAACTGGAAAAGAAATCTAAATTAACACACTATTATAAAAAACTTAATTTCACATTTTCAATAACAAAATTGGAGCAAAAAAAAAAAAAAAAAAAAAAAAAAAAAAAAGGGACAAATTATGCAAAATAAAAATTATTTTTTTTTTTTTTTTTATTATTATTAAAACTCGTGTTTTACCCTTTTTTTTTTTTTACATTAAAAAAAAGTAATGAAATCGAGCAAATGAGACCACATGACGAAATTAAAAGGAAAATTTTAGTAAAGAAAAAAGATATGGAAGCGATAACAGAGAGAGAGAGAGAGAGAGAGAGAGAGAGAGAGAGAGAGAGAGAGAGAGAGAGAGAGAGAGAGAGAGAGAGAGAGAGAGAGAGAGAGAGAGAGAGAGAGAAAAAAAAACTTTGTTGTTACTAATTTTTTCTCGGTTTGTTAAAAAAAAAAAAAAAATAAAAAAAATAAAAAATTCTTTTACTAAATTAGCATACGTGGATTAAAAAAAAATGTACAAAAGTATATGATTTTATTTACGCAAATATATACATATATACGATATAATATATATAAATATATATATATATATATATATATATATATATATATATATATATATATATATATATATATATATATATATATATATATATATATATATATATATATATATATATATATATATATATATATAATATATATATAATATATAAATATATATATATATATATATATATATATATATATATATATATATATATATATATATATATATATATATATATATATATATATATATATATATATATATATATATATATATATATATATATATATATATATATATATATATATATATATATATATATATATATATATATATATATATATATATATATATATAGCTAATTTATATAAACGCAGGTTTTCCTGCAAATAAAGATTCTAAATATTTAACATAATATATAAGAGAAATCGTACAAAAAAAATAAAAGGTCAAAATAATAAATTTTGTTCAATTGCACAAAAAGATAAAAAAAAATATATATATATATTTTGGGATAAAAAAAAAAAAACAAAGATTTTTTTGAATGCCAAAAAGGAAACAATTATATATTTAAAATAAAAATGAATCGATGTAAGATATATTATTACTATTATTATTAGCAAACATATTTATTAACTGTACCCATTTTAATTTTTTAAAATTTCCTTTTAAATTATATATATATATATATATATATATATATATATATATATATATATATATATATATATATATATATATATATATATATATATATATATATATATATATATATATATATATATATATAGACTACATAAAGATTTAATCTTTAAAAAAGTATGAAGAAGATTTTCGTTTTGTTTCGCACCATTTTCATAAAGAAAGGAATTCAATTGTAGTTTTCACGCACTGTCCTGTGTAATGGTCAACGGCAGAAGCCTTGATTTCTGTCCCTCCAAAATTCAAATGAACAGTTATTTCCCTTTGTCGAGGTTGAACTTCATTTGAGGTTTGAACTTCTGAAGGCGATGAAGTCCTTGAGTCTGAATTCTCTTCACATCGTTTGCCAAGATCCAGGTGTAGTGTTCCTACTTTCTCCACAGATGGGTCAGTCACATACTATATATATATATATATATATATATATATATATATATATATATATATATATATATATATATATATATATATATATATATATATATATATATATATATATATATATATATATATATATATATATATATATATATATATATATATATATATATATATATATATATATATATATATATATATATATATATATATATATATATATATATATATATATATATATATATATATATATATATATATATATATATATATATATATATATATATATATATATATATATATATATATATATATATATATATATATATATAGATATATATATATATATATATATATATATATATATATATATATATATATATATATATATATATATATATATATATATATATATATATATATATATATATATATATATATATATATATATATATATATATATATATATATATATATATATATATAGATATATAGATAGATATAGATAGATAGATAGATAGATAGATAGATAGATAGATAGATAGATATATAGATATATAGATAGATAGATAGATAGATAGATAGATAGATAGATAGAGAGAGAGAGAGAGAGAGAGAGAGAGAGAGAGAGAGAGAGAGAGAGAGAGAGAGAGAGACTTTTAATTTTATTTATATGTTTAAAGCATTTATAAACTGCGAACATTAACTGTAACTTTTTTTCGAAAGTGATCAATATCAGTCTTGCTTATATATGTGCAGCGTGAATGTTAAATAATTCTGATTTTAAATTATTCTAATATAACATCATAGGATATTAATTTATATATTTTAATTATGTTTTATACATAAATTAAATTTATATTTGTATGATTATATTTTTTATAATTAATAATTAAAGCATTTTAATTTTAAGAATTCGAACAATTGGTAAAGTTTTTAAAATATGTAAACGGTTCTTTTTTTATATTTGATTCCCTCTCAAGAATAGTTTAAATATTTTGTTAATCTGAAAACACAAAAATTTTCATTATTTTTTGCTCTAGTTTTATCAGTATTATAGTTGAAAACTCCAACAATATTCTCATTTTTTTTTTTTTACCCTATTTTTTTTATCAGAATTGTAGATTAAAAGTTCAAAAATATTTCCATTATTATTTAGTTTATTTTATTTTATCAAAATTTTATTTGAATCCTCCAACGAAATAATCCATTATTTTTTACTCTATTTTTTATCAAACTTGTAGTTGAAAACTCCAACAATACTCTCATTATTTTTAACTCTAATGGTCATTAAAATTGTAGTTCATATATTATCATGCAAATATTTTTATAAGTTTCTTTAAACTGAAACGCTTTGCATGAAGAGTTGATCTTTATTTTTTAATTTATTCCTTTTTTATGTAAACTGCTTTCTCTTTTCTCAGTTCTGAATCCTTTATAATAATAAATCATTCTCCGTAGACTTATCATTTCTCATAACAGTTACTTTTCAGAAATACTATGTACAAAATCTTTTATTTTTCAAATCATTTTGTTAGGAGCTAATTTTAGTGGAAAAAAGTTATCGTGTTTTATCATTCAAAGTGTTTTTATGATCTTCTTCCCACCTGAAGTTTCTAAATTTAAACCTTTTTCAAAATGGAAAAAAGAAAGAATTATTTCTAAACTTTTAAATTTTCATTCTAGAATTTTACTGAACAAATACAGTGCAATTTGTTATTATTATTCTTATTTAACTAAATTTTTATAAACCATGCAAACACACAAATATATATATATATATATATATATATATATATATATATATATATATATATATATATATATATATATATATATATATATATATATATATATAATATATATATATATATATATATATATATATATATATATATATATATATATATATATATATATATATATATATATATATATATATATATATATATATATATATATATATATATATATATATATATATCCTTACTTTAACATTTTGTTGTGACGTTGCATACAAATGAAGGATAACAGATTTTTGTGTTGGTGTCGCAGGAGTATAGGACCTTGTAACGACATCCCCAAGGGCAACAGATTCGTCAACTTCGACGAATTTGTCCAAAATGTCTGCGCACCACTCCCGTCCGGCGGCAAGGACCTTCTTATCAGGAGGATGAACATCTTCTATGAATGTGTTGAGTATTCCTACCCCGTAAGTTAAGCGAGATCGTCTTACGGTTACAACAGAAGGATCCAACCCAAATTGAACAGCTCCTCTTAAAATTGCTAAGCCCATGCCCTGTAAAAGATAATATATTTTTAAAGTTAAAAGAGAAATCGAATCATTAATAAAAAATGTTGAGAAAACTCAAAATAAAAGGATAATAAAAAGTGCATTTATGAATAGCAAAAATAATGGGATAATAAAAAGTATTTTTTTCCTTATCGAACCAAAAAGTTTACAGACGAATATCCACCAACTGAATTTTCTCTCATGATAAGCAAATATATATATATATATATATATATATATATATATATATATATATATATATATATATATATATATATATATATATATATATATATATATATATATATAATATATATATATATTATATATTATATATAAATATATAATATAAAAGAGTAATATAATACCTGAGGAATTATCACATTTATCTCTTGAGGAAAAGGTATCTCTAATATGCTTCTGAAGGAGTTCTGACTCTGAAAATCCTCCTACGAGAAACATATACTGAATAATGCCTTCTACTTCAGGTGAAGATAGAACAGATCTAATAGCCTGTGAGACGAAGATATGAGCTAATTAATAGATATTAACACTGATAATTTCCTCATTATTTAAAATAATTATATATATATATATATATATATATATATAATATATATATATATATATATTATATATATATATATATATATATATATATATATATATATCATACTTCACTAATTTTTTTCAGTGTTGGTTCGAAAAGTTTTTTCATCGTATCTTGTTCAATTCGAAGCATTCCTTGAGGAGACCATTTTATTCCCAGATCACTCTGTTTCTTAATAGCTGATTCTACCTATATATATATATATATATATATATATATATATATATATATATATATATATATATATATATATATATATATATATATATATATATATATATATATATATATATATATATATATATATATATATATATATATATATATATATATATATATATATATATATATATATATATATATATATATATATATATATATATATATATATATATATATATATATATATATATATATATATATATATATATATATATATATATATATATATATATATATATATATATATATATATATATATATATATCAAATAAAGAAATGCAAATGCCAATTTTAATAAGTCTTTAGTATCTTCTTAGAACTTCTTCGTTTTCTCCAGCGCTAATTTTCTCTGTATACTCATCATGCACTTTCCACTGTTTCACTGAAACTATATCCTGACAAGGTTTGTCTTCAAGAATTTTTACCTGCCGCAATATATGAGATGACCTTTTATTGGTTTCTTTTGTTTCTTTTTGTTGATCATACCCTTGAGATAGAGAATTATGCAGAGATTTTCCTCTGCTGGGAAGAAGTGTCTATTACGATCTCTCATATAGTTCCAATTATTTCAGTTCCTTATTTTTAATATTATTTTATCCATTCAGGATCTGTACCATAATTCATCTTCATTTATAAAAAATCGTTTAAATTCTAATAATAAAAAAAATTATGATTTTTATCTTAAATCTTCCAATGTCATGTTCAACATTATTTAAAAAAAGGGTGTAGTGACACAGTGAAAAGGCGAATAAATTTTCTTCAGAAAATAACTATTTCAGAGAAACTGTTAAAGAGTCTATGTTAGTGATGGAAAAATCTTTGTTCTCCGAAATTCCTAAGAAGTTGAAACTATTAGATTTGAATGATGTTTTTATCGTTGTATAATTTAGTTCATCTGTAACTTTACAAGAATGCCCTTGAACTTATGTAAGCAGTAGCTTAAATCTTGGCTTACGACCATGTTTTTAGTATTAAAATCATTCTGACCTTTAACAACTTTTGTATTCTTTTTATGTGATTCGAACACTTTAACATTTCTAAACATTTTCACTGCAAAGAATTTGCCATAGATTCCGATACTGCCGTAAACTTGGCTACAAAAGACTAATGCAGATAATGAACCTAGAATTGTTACAGTAAACTACGTGTAGCTGAAATGCAACTTCTCTCTTTGCATTGTTACCGTCATATGATAATTTTTTAAGCCCTTGAGCGATGCCAATAAAATGTTCCTTAAATGTGAAAAACTCCCTTTTGAACTAGACCAACGAATCGCACACAACACTGCAATTTTGGGTCATATTTCCTTCAAGGAACAGATTCACAAAAGTTGATCATACCTTTTAATATGGAAAAATTGTATTACTTATTTATGGGACACAATTCCCATAACAAGATTTAGTTTCTGACTTGCGTAATAAAAAAGCATCGCAATCTTGCAAATTTTTTTGAATGCCAACACCTTTCCCTTATATAGCTGAACACTCGTCATAGACTTATCTAACACATTTACCTGCATCAAAGCTTTCATTAGCTAGAAAGTTATGTATTGTAGTGGCTATAGTTTTATGCCCATTGCAGCCAAGTCCACAAACCTGAGAAACTCTTCAAGAGCTTTCTTTTCTCATTAAAAAAAAAAAAAAAAAATTAAACACCAATTGACACCAAAGGATATAGGGATCACTTGAAGAAATGTCATCACACTGACCACAGACCCTTTGGTAGTTAGATTTGTCCGACTTAAGCTATAGAACATAAATTTATCCCTTTCTCTTTTTTAAATTTTTATTAACATTCTATATGAAAATCTAAAAGGTAGTAGAAGACATTTATTTTTAATTTCTTAAATAAAATTTTGAAAATATATAAGACAATTAAATGTTTTAATCATTTACATAAATTACATTACTTAATGATTTAAGAATGTCTTTTCCGTTATATAATTTAAGGGGTGCAACAAGTGCCAAAGCATTCTCTCATCTAAAAGGCATTACAAGTGCTCCAG
>SEYY01000337.1:42500-47500 GCA_009176605.1 Armadillidium nasatum
AGATACACAGAATTTGAAAATGGACAAAAGAATTAATGGAAAAAGAGAAGAAGCAAAAGCATCCTCAACATTACTTGGGTTCAGAATGAAAATAGCAATTATGTTTGGAGTCTGAAAACAAAGAAAGAAAGGATAAGACTGTGTGGAAAGGCGAGTCACGCAATCCCTTCTTCAAAGGAGAAGGTACTGAAATATAGAAAGTACAGAGAAGCATTGTCCAGTGTAATAACTAATGTAGAAGGATAGTAATGAAACAATTTTATATATATATATATTATATATATATATATATATATATATATATATATATATATATATATATATATATATATATATATATATATATATATATATATATATATATATATATATATATATATATATATATGAAGATACTTGAGTCAGAAGTATCCTAATTAAGACAATGTGTTTCATAAGATTCCCTTACGTACCTCTGTCTAATTCAGGTATCTGTTCGTCTTGTTTTCCTTTCATGCTTCTGACAGATCCAGAGGATGATACAGAAGAAAGTTGTTTCAGTTTATTTTCAGGAGATTTATCCTGAAGAAGCTGATTTTGTTTGAGTCTTCGACAGTAGATAGCAGCGGCTTCAGGTTCAAGGGCGATCAAGAGTTTATCTTGTCTAGAAGGACTCCCCATTCCAGCCTGTAAATTAATGTTGAATTATTAGAGTAAGTCTTTTTAGAAGACTTAAAAGTAACAAACAAATTTTGAAATGATGAAAAAATGTGTCACTCAAAGAGAGATTAAAATTTATCATTTTTTAAATTTTTTTTAAAGAAAACTTCGGTGAAATTTTTCAGACTTTATCCGCATAAGTAGTTTTTTACAAGCAGATTCATCCAAACAAGCAATATATATATATATATATATATATATATATATATATATATATATATATATATATATATATATATATATATATATATATATATATATATATATATATATATATATATATATATATGTATGCGAAAAATTATAATTAAAAACCTGATATGCAGCTGTTCTCATAAACTGTTTAGCTGGATGACTCCAAATAGCTGGAACAGTAATGACCCATCGGATATCTTCATCTTCAACCTCAATTCCAGTCTGTTCAGAAAGTTCTTTAATGGCGTGGTCTCTAAAGTATCGAAGGGCTAAGTAGAAAATTTTAAGCGCTGGAACTTGTTTACCATTTTTCGCAGTGAGAAGAGTGTCTCTTGTGAGGGCCTGAAGAGAAAGAAGGTAAAATAATAAATACGAAATAAAACACTCCTTAGGAACTTGAAGCTAGAAAAATAGAACCTCTTTAAGAAAGATATTAAATAGATATTAATTGATTACTAATTAATCATTAGAAATGAATTATTACCTAAGAATGAAGAATTTTTTTCACCTATTAGATCCAAAGCACTACTTTGAATAGTTTATGGACAGGACAATGCTTCGGTTGACAATACGTATTCATTGATAGCAATTAGCTAGCATTAAAAATACATTTGTAACATGAAGATATTATTTTTATATGACCATAAAAAATATTGGAAATCAGATACAGATTAGAGAATCATCCTTGGTTAAGATTAAAGAATTTCAAATAAATAATTTTTTTCCTGTTTCTTTAAGAGATACTTTGCATAACCGAAAAAAATGTCTAAAACATTTTTGCAACTCAAATGAATACGAAATATTTGAATTACGAAGCCAGCATCGTTTTATGTACTATGTAATCTTAGACTAAATTGAGAAGAGAGCTTATCACGAGCTGTTTAAATGCATCTGCTTTCTTTCTGGTAGTGTCAGAACGCGAGTTTCACTTGAAATTGAAAATGAATATATAAGAAAAAACTTTTAATTCTTTGTCAGAAATGTTCAAGAATTATAAATGAAACTTTAATAAATTCTTGCTTGAGCAAAATGTTGAGTGTGAAGATTTTATCATAAATTTTCAAACACATTTATTTCTCCGTACTTCTTGAAGATTAGAAATTATGAGCAATTATAAAGCAATACCACTACTAATAAATAGTAAAGTTAGGAAGAAGTATGTCCCATTACATCATTAAATTACTATTAGAAGAAAATTGAGATAAGTTTCTTAATTTTAATTTTGGGCTATTCGATTTTATAAGATTTTTATGTGTGGCCGAAATTTTGTACGTATTTCAAGGCACATAAATCCTGACTCTCACATTACAGTCACAAAACTACAACAACAACAACAACAACAACAACAACAACAACAACACAACAAAAAACAAACAAAAAAAACGGAGGGCACTGCAAGCAAGTTTAGGACTATTTAGAGATGCTTGAATTCATGTCCCTAAAGTTAGTAGTTCATTAAATACAAAATTGGGCAAACCTTTGTAAACCATCTCCACCAATTCGTAATTATTATTATTATTATTATTATTATTATTATTATTATTATTATTATTATTATTATTATTATTATTATTATTATTAAAATTATTATTATTGTTATTATTATTAGTAGTAGTAGTAGTATTACTATTATTATTTTCATTATTATTATTTTTATTTTTATTATTATTATTATTATTATTATTATTAGTGTTATTATTATTATTATTATTATTATTATTATTATTATTATTATTATTATTATTATTATTATTATTATTATTATTATTATTATTATTATTATTATTATTATTATTATTATTATTATTATTATTATTATAACATAATAGCAAAATTCGTCTTGATCTAACATTGCATAAAATGAAACGTCATTGAAATATATATATATATATATATATATATATATATATATATATATATATATATATATATATATATATATATATATATATATATATATATATATATATATATATATATAATATATATATATATATTATATGTGTGTGTGTGTGTGTGTGTGTGTGTGTGTGTGTATTTATGTGAATGTATGTGTACATGTGTGAATGTATTTCAAAACATGTATACATATAAAGAACATCATACTTCATTTTATTAATCGATTTTACGACTCATTAATTATAGGTTTGTGTTTCTCATGATCGAGAAATAATAGAAGTAATTTTATAATTATCGCTCCAACTATACAAGCGAATCATTATTTGTATTGCGACATTGTCAAATCAAAACTTTGAAATCTTTCCCAACAATGAAGAATAATGTTTTTTAAAAGGTCACAACACTTCGAAATGTGATATTAAAATTTATGTTTTTCTCTTTTTATTTTTATTGTCACATTAATTCCTTTTTTCATATTTTATTATGAGAGAATCTTTTAAGCTTAAGCTTAATTATAAACTTTATATTACAGATTTAAATTATTTTCTCATTTTTTAACCTTAGTGTTTTCAATACTATTTAACGCAGTTAAATTATTTGATAATATATATATATATATATATATATATATATATATATATATATATATATATATATATATATATATATATATATATATATATATATATATATATATATATATATATATATATATATATATATATATATATATATATATATATATATATATATATATATATATATATATATATATATATATATATATATATATATATATATATATAGAGGTGGACCGGATAGTAATTTTTTACTATCCGCGGATGCGGATGCGGTTGCGGATATTCAATTGCGGATATCCGCAGATGCGGATGCGGATGCGGATAGTTTAATTTTTTAAGAGTTTTTTGCCATAGATTCTTGGAATTTTAAATATAATATCCAGAATCTATGTTACCAGGGTGTGGGACGGGGACCCAACTCTTGAACACCCCACCAACCTCTTTCCCCAACCTCCACCAATTTGGAAAAAAGAGATATATATATATATATATATATATATATATATATATATATATATATATATATATATATATATATATATATATATATATATATATATATATATAGCCAGTAATTCAGTATTACCTTCACACTTCACAGTTTCACATATTCCATTTGAAGTTAATAATTGGTAAGTTATTTTTTAGAAATAAAAGCTTTTGGGCTCTTTCAGGTGAAAGTTTGGTTCGCTTTTCGTCGTAAATGAGGCCTGCTCCACTGAAAAGACGCTCACCATCAACACTAGTTGAAGGACATGATAAATAAGTCCTTGCCAGCTCAACAAGAAAAGGAAAACTTTTGCAATTATCTCTCCACCAAACCAGTTGGTCTTTATCTGCCTCCAAACGTGGGAGTTTCAGATAATTTTCAATAATCGATATTGTATCCTTTGACACTTCTGACTGTGATTCTTCATTGCTGCTGAAAGCTAGAAGACCTTTCATTGATTTAGCAATGCTTAAGCTAACAGATTTTGTTTCTTTTGTATCTGACAGATTTTGCTTTTTCTTGAAAGGCGTTATTTTTTCTGTTTCTATCATCTCATCGCATAAGCATCCGAATTTGATTTTAACTTTCTGAGAAATAAGTGGTTTAAAAAATTTTGTTTTGTACCTAGGATCTAAAAAGGTTGCAATTGTATAAGCATCATCATTTTCCAGGTTTTCAAATCTGTCGTTCATCTCCTTCATTAATGTTTTAGTCATCCTTGAAACTCCCTTAGACTTAATAACATTTGTTAACACAACTTTCAATGTTGAAACAAGTGGTATCACATCTGACAAACATGATTCAGCTGAACTTATAGTCTTTGTTAATTCTTCAAAAGGTTTAAGGATATTAATACAATTATTTAAAATGTCATTTTCGTCAGCTGTTAGAGGCTTTATTTTGTGCTGCTTGAAGCATAAAGGCAAATGGCCTCATTAATTTCGCTCATCCTCTCAAGCATATGAAAACTACTATTCCATCGTATTTGAATATCTTGCATGACAGAAAGTAGACGAACATTTAATCTTGTTTGTATTTTCTTCAGCTCATTTTGGGCTACAACGGAGTGATTGAAATGCGTAGCAATTAACCTACATTTGGTTATTAAATCGGATACACATTTTTGACTCATAATG
>SEYY01000337.1:56809-61809 GCA_009176605.1 Armadillidium nasatum
ACAAATTTTGAGGATGGAATATTAGTGTTTAGCTCTTGTACTTTTTCTCATCAGATAATTTGGCTTCATTTCCGGTGATTTCGTGTCCAAGTTCCGTTCACACGAAGCAATTCAAAGACTCTCCGTACGGGATTTTTTAGAAATAAAATAATAATAAAATAAAAATTATATATAAATAATAATAAATAATAAAATAATAATATAATAATAATAAAATAATAATAATAATATAATATAATAAAAATAAAGCACATATCTTATTATAAATATTATAATATAATTTATATAATATATATATATATATACTTATAATATATAGATATAATATACTTATATATATAAATATATATACTATTATATATATATATATATATATAATGTACGGGGGGTATATATTATATATATAAATATTATATAATATATTATATATGACAGTGATGTATCACCTAGACGTTAGCAATAATGAAACTCCTCTCATCCTTTGCTCTTGAACTTGCCTTTGCCCTTTGTAAATAATTGAGGCTCAGGATATCCTTTTACCAATACTTTTCGAACCCATCCTGCATTTTCATCCCGAGTCTCTTAATGTTATTCGTGTTTATAATTATTTTCAAGTTTTGTTAATTCTCTTGCGAATTTTGAAGTTTTATTTTGCTTCTCTTTCATTTCCCATGAAATTTTCGTTCGTCTTTCCAGCATTCGATTATCTGTTAATTTTCGCTACACGAACTTCCGCACTATATATATATATATTTATACCTATATATATTATATATATATATATATATATATATATATATATGACACCGTTCGATAAGATGATATTACTCCCATTTGTGCATATGGACTATTAGGGAACATCCAAATTTACTGTGGATCCCAAAGGCTTGCTCTTTTTCTCGATCACCTTCATTTCTTCTTACAGATATAAAAAAATAAACAAACCACAAACACTCACACATTATACCTTTTTTAAAGGAAATAAATCAAATTCTGAAAAGCCAAACTGGGTGACTTCTAAAGATAGCTCCTTAATCACCCCTCCTCCCGTCATCTCTTGAGAGTTGACGTTTCCGGTGATGGGTTCATGCAGTCAAGAAATTACCGGTCTGTTCTGGTACATGAACATTTGCTCTCATTAAATTCGCTCTTTTTGTTGAATCTTTCCTCCTCTAGACCTCCCCTCTTGTCTTCGACCGAAACTCAGGTGCTCGAGCCATCCTTCAGTAAACCTTTCTCTGTGTTCTGTTACTTCCTTTTATCCTTAGTTTGCAGCCAAAGGAAGATGATGAGCAAATGTGTGTAACTATATTGTCTGTTCTCGTTTTATAATTTTGTCTTCTTACTTTCTCTTAAGCTTTCTCGCCAACCTACAGCTAAATTTATATTTTTATATTTATTCATCTCCTAACTCTATGCTGACAATGCTAAATTCTCAGATTACCAAAATTTCAAAAAAGAACATATTCTCTTAACATCTCTTTCTGAAATCATCATTCATAGTGATTTCAACGTTCATTGTTCAGTGTATATATTCAGTGTACATACATAATTAAAATATATAATAGGTATATTATATTATAATATATCTTTATATATTTCATTTTAAAACCTTACTTAATATATATTATAATATTTATTAATAATATATATATATATATATATTTATCATATTAATATTATCTATATATATTATTATTAATTTATTTTATTTTAAATATTCTTTTATAGTTTTTTAAATGATTATTAATTGACCTGAGGAGGCTCTTATTATCTATGATAATATTTTATAAGTAAAACACCTTTTCAAGCAGCTTCATTTTCTTTTTCACTTTAATACACACAGAGGATTTTTTGACGGTATTGTATTAAAGGATTCCAGTAGCCCCTCTTGCTAAAATTTGCAAAGGTACAAACTTTATTCTTCTCATACTTTCTCAAGAACAAAACGCAAAACTGAAGAGCAAACTAGTTATTTATTTCATTCACTAGAGCTGAAATGCGATATTTATTCATATTTCAAATTAAACAGAATATTTCTTCTATTTCTAATAATTACAAAAAGACTCTCGTATATTGTATATAGTTAAGTAGTCTTTATATTTCTCATTTACTATTTAATACTTCAGTGACATCGTCTTCTTTGCCTTGTCTTTGTATGTTCCGACTTAGACCATGAGTTACAAAGCTCATTTTGTCTTTTGCATTAAAATTCCCTAGACTTTATTGAACGATTCCCAAAAATGTTTGTCATTTCCTTCATATATATAATATATTAAATATATTATAATTTATTATATATATATTATATAATATATATTATATATATATATATATATATATATATATATATATAAGAATATAATATTAAATAATATCAGCCATTTGTTCTTATTTACGTGGTTATTACTAGAATTTAAGATTTCAAATAACCCTTTTTAACGAACTCTACAAATTCTTTTATTCCTAATAACATCAACCAATTCTTCCTCAATTTGCCTATCATACTTAATTAAGTTTCAAATTTAAACTTTAAAATTATAAAAATTCTTATTTTTTTCTGAATTTTCTTTAAATGAAAAAAAAATTAATAAAATAATAATAATAATAATAATTAATAATAATAATAATAATAATAATAATAATAAAATAATATAATATTATAATAATATATAAAAATATGAGAATAATTAATATTAAAAATAATAATAATAATAAAATAAAAATTAATAATAATAATAATAATATTTATTAAAAATAATAAAAAAAAAATTTATTTTTTTAATATTTATTATTATTATTATTATTATTATTATTATATTTTATTATTATTATTATTATTATTATTATTATTATTATTATTATTATTGTAATCGTTGTTGCTGTTATTGCATTAAAAGAAAGAATATTTTATAATTTTAAAGTTTAAATTTGAAACTTAATTAAGTATGATGAGGCAAATTGAGGAAGAATTGGTTGATGTTATTAGGCAAAAAAAGAATTTGTAGAGTTCGTTAAAAAGGGTTATTTGAAATCTTAAAATTCTAGGAATAAAACTGTAAATAAGAACCAATGGCTGATATTTTCTAATGAGGTTCTCATTATATATTATATATATATTATATTATATTTATATATATATATATATATAATATATTAATATATTATATATATATATTATATGAAGAATGACAAACTTTTTGGGAATCGTTAATAAAGTTAGGAATTTTAATGCAAAAGACAAAATGAGCTTTGTAACTCATGGTCTAAGTCGGAACATACAAAGACAAGGCAAAGAAGACGATGTCACTGAAGTATTAAATAGTAAATGAGAAATATAAAGACTACTTAACTATATACAATATACGAGAGTCTTTTTGTAATTATTAGAAATAAGAAGAATATTCTGTTTAATTTGAAATATGTTAAATATCGCATTTCAGCTCTAGTGAATGAAATAAATAACTAGTTTGCTCTTCAGTTTTGCGTTTTGTTCTTGAGAAAGTATGAGAAGAATAAAGTTTGTACCTTTGCAAATTTTAGCAAGAGGGGCTACTGGAATCCTTTAATACAATACCGTCAAAAAATCCTCTGTGTGTATTAAAGTGAAAAAGAAAATGAAGCTGCTTGAAAAGGTGTTTTACTTATAAAATATTATCATAGATAATAAGAGCCTCCTCAGGTCAATTAATAATCATTTAAAAAACTATAAAAGAATATTTAAAATAAAATTAATATATTATATATATATATATATATATATATATATATATATATATATATATATATATATATATATTATATATATATATATATATATATATATATATATATATATATATATATAAACATTTAACAATGAAGTTGAAATCACTATGAATGATGATTTCAGAAAGAGATGTTAAGAGAATATGTTCTTTTTTGAAATTTTGGTAATCTGAGAATTTAGCATTGTCAGCATAGAGTTAGGAGATGAATAAACATATAAAATAATTTGCTGTAGGTTGGCGGAAAGCTTAAGAGAAGTAAAAAAAAATTATAAAACGAGAACAGACAATATAGTTACACACATTTGCTCATCATCTTCCTTTGGCTGCAAACTAAGGATAAAAGGAAGTAACAGAACACAGAGAAAGGTTTACTGAAGGATGGCTCGAGCACCTGAGTTTCGGTCAAGAAAAAAAGAGGTGAGGTCTAGAGAGGAAGATCACAAGAGCGAATTTAATGAGAGCAAATGTTCATGTACCAGAACAGACCGGTAATTCTTGACTGCATGAACCCATCACCGGAAACGTCAACTCTCAAGAGATGACGGAGGAGGGGTGATTAAGGAGCTATCTTAGAAGTCACCCAGTTTGGCTTTTCAGAATTTGATTTATTTCCTTTAAAAAAGGTATAATGTGTGAGTGTTTGTGGTTTGTTTATTTTTTTATATCTGTAAGAAGAAATGAAGGTGATCGAGAAAAAGAGCAAGCCTTTGGGATCCACAGTAAATTTGGATGTTCCCTAATAGTCCATATGCACAAATGGGAGTAATATCATCTACGAACGGTGTCATATATATATATATATATATATATATATATTATATTATTATATATTTATATATATATATATATATATATTATATAATAGTGCTGGAAGTTTCGTGTAGCGAAATATTAACAGATAATCGAATGCTGGAAAGATCGAACGAAAATTTCATGGGAAATGAAAGAGAAGCAAAATAAAACTTCAAAATTCGCAAGAGAATTAACAAAACTTGAAAATAATTATAAACACGAATAACATTAAGAGACTCGGGATGAAAATGCAGGATGGGTTCGTAAAAAGTATTGGTAAAAGGGATATCCTGAGCCTCAATTATTTACAAAGGGCAAAGGCAAGTTCAAGAGCAAAGGATGAGAGGAGTTTCATTATTGCTAACGTCTAGGTGATACATCACTCATATATATATATATATATATATATATATATATATATATATATATATATATATA
>SEYY01000337.1:89309-91809 GCA_009176605.1 Armadillidium nasatum
ATATATATATATATATTATATAGATATATAGATAGATAGATAGATAGATAGATAGATAGATAGATAGATAGATAGATAGATAGATAGATAGATAGATAGGTAGTTAAACAAACTTCAAATTTGCCAGTTTTAACTTTTGAGTTAAAAATATAATTGTTAACCTTAAAATTAATTTTCTTTTTACAAACAAGAGAAAATAAGAGTTTATTAGGTAACTAATTTATTTTAAATGAGTATTGGAACTATACATTATTGTGATTGTCAAATAAAAAATATTTTAAAACATATTTTTTAAATCATTTGAAATTTTTAATTTATTAATTATTATTATATATATATATATATATATATAATATATATATATATATATATAATATATATATATATATATATATATATATATATTATATATATATATATATATATATATATATATATATATATATATATATATATATATATATATATATATATATATATATATATATATATATATATATATATATATATATATATATATATATATAATATCAGAGGTGGGCAAGAGCGCAAGAAAGTGACTAGCGCTCTTGGGCTTGCTCAAACTTTTTAGAAAATAGGGTTCTTGCACTTGCGCTTCACAATTTATTAAAGATCGCAAATTTTTCCTAAATTGCTCGTTTATTATGCAGTAGTCATCTGGTTTGGATTCAGTCTTGTCAGACCTTTTTCAAAAGAGGCTTGAAACTCAAAAAGAAAAAATTAGAAAACGTATTAATTACTTTTTATTGTCAGTGGCCACTGGAATTGAATTGTAGGTTGTTCAATTAGAATTTTATAAAACTGCAAAATTAAAGGCAGAGCTTAACACAGAGTTTTTGCTCCATAGACGTAATAGAAAGTCTGATATATTATGAGCAAGGTCAAATATCGGTCAACAAACCACTCCCTTGAATTTGCTTTTTCCTAGCAGAAGTTTTAAGGAGTGACATAGCCCAACTTTACTGAAGTACGGACAAGGGACCAGGTAGCTAAATCATCTGTTGTTAGATTTATTTGATTTTTAATTTAAATATAATTATATTTTACTTAAAATTATATTTTAAATCAAACTTCGTTTTAGTAATTTTAAAATTTACAAAATTACAGTGTAAATACAATAGCTAAAAAAAAAATAAATTAATAAATAAAATATATATGAATTTTAGTATACAAAATAGGAATGGAAAAAATTAGTTAACTCTCTTTCTTCTTTGTTCAATAAATTCTTTTGTAAAAATATTTTTACTCTCTCGACACACAATTATTAATAAAAATTATCTTTGATAATGATCATAATTAAAGTCAAATTTTGTGTTAATTTTTTTGGGACAAGGTAATAAAATTCCTTCAGTGAGTTTACGTTCACATTCTTATGATACGAAAGATGATTTTCAAAAGGAATAACGTATTTTTTGTTACATCTTGCTGGCATAGAAAGATTATGTTTATTCATAAATCCTTTCAATAATCCCATACTCTCTCGGAACGCTAAGAATTCACCATTTCGTATCGCAACTGCATATATTGTTCTGTTATTTTTTTTTTTTTTTTTTTTTTTTTTTTTTTTTTTTTTTTTAATGAATAACTGAGTCCTCATGTTTATTCTTGTTACAGACATGTTTCATATATGTTAACATCCTGGATAAAGATAAATAATAAATTATTTTGAATTACATATTTGAATTACTATATTTTGAATTACATTCTCAATATTTGGTCTAATGGAGTAATTTTTAAGGATTTTACGATTGTTGGAATTCCATTCTTAGGCATTGACAAATTAACAAGTAAAAATTTTATTATAATCGCAATAAATTAAAATATAATATCTTTACAACAAGAAAGATGAGTATCAGTCAAATCATTCAAGTTTATAGTTTTATCAACTTTAAGAACTAACATTGGAGACTAATTTCTTCAGAAGAATTCTAAGAGAAAAGAATTTAAAGGAAAACCTCAAGGGAAACAGCTTAGAGGCCAGAAAGAAGATCCTCGTTCCACTAACTGTAGAAGTCCACCTGAGAGTGTAAAACTCAATGATTAGCACTTGAAAATATTGCTCGTAGAAACATTAGGTTTTTGAGAACTCCGCTACGAGGAAAAGTTTGCATACCAAAGGAAGAGAGATGATAGTCCCACTATCAAAGGGATAAGCCTTCCTGGGAGTAGATAAGAATGAAAGTGACGATGATATATATATATATATATATATATATATATATATATATATATATATATATATATATATATATATATATATATATATATATATATATATATATATATATATATATATATATATATATATATATATATATATATATATATATATATATATATATATATATATATATATATATATATATATATATATATATATATATATATATATATATATATATATATATATATATATATATATATATATATATATATATATATATATATATATATATATATATATATATATATATATATA
>SEYY01000337.1:106809-109309 GCA_009176605.1 Armadillidium nasatum
ATTTCAGTACCTAGTAACAGAAATCCTCTGTTACGTTTTTTTTTTTTGTTTTTTTTTAACTTTCCGGTGATACCTGTCAATACTCTCAATTCTACCCATTATTATTATTACATTACTCTCTCTCACACTCACGCACACACACAACCACACACACACACTCATACCCTCTCCCTCTCTCTCTCACACACACACACACGCACACACACACTCATCTCTCTCTCTCACACACACACACACACACACACACACGCACACTCATACTCCCTCTCTCTCTATTTAGTGAGTGTTAAATGAACTACCTAAATTTATTGATTTTAACACACCGATATTCTATCTAGTTGGAAGAATTCTAATAAATTCTAATATTTTAAACTATTCAAAGAAACAGAATCTAAGATCAAACCAAATAATCTTATAGGAATCCAGAAACTTTAGGTACTTTTCATGTATACTTTATTCGATTACTTCACAAGTTTTGAAAAGATTAATTTAATTGTAATTGTTCTATTTTTTTTTTTTTTTTTTTTTTTTTTTTAAATCTCATTTCTGCTATTCATCTGTTTATGCAGGCGAGCTTTAAATAATTTACATTTATTATTTCTGATCCTTTTTATCGTATTATAGTTTCATTTCCAAATACTCTTTGCAAGCACACTTTTTTTTTTTTTTAAATTGCGAGATCGTACAACGTTAAATATACGGATATTACGTTATATACCAGATAGCAAAAATTTGATGAATTTCTTCGAATGTATTCAAACTTTCAAATGAACCAATTTCCAAATCAAGAGAATCAAGATCACAAAATATTAACCTATTTAAAGGGTCAAAATATATAGATAAAAGTCATTTAATGTGCCACTCTTATTACCATTTTAAAATAAAAAGAGAAAGAAGCTCTTATTGTATGCCTCAGCAGTGAGACTTCTAATAACAAGAAGCAATCCTCCTATGTGATGTAAATCTTGTCTCTCTTTACTACAATGTTCAAAAGGAAGAGAATTCGGTTTTCGTATCCCAGTTAATAAACTATAATTAATAATTAATAATATAATGATAATTATTATACTACTTCTTTAAATTTGCAAATGGACCTTTTAAATCTTATTCTTGTATTCTTTTTTTTTTTTTATTTATATATATATATATTATATATATATATATATATAATATATATAATATATATATATATATATATATATATATATATATATATATATATATATTAGTGGTGAACTGTTATCTAAACATTTCAGATAACAATGAATCAACTGATTAGCATGACCCTCCGGAATAACCTGTTTTGATTACAATACCTAGAATAATTTTATCAAAATTGCTCAATAAATTCCCTAGGCCTAAGTTACTTGAAATATATTATTAAAACATATTATTTTATTATTAAAATATATTATTTAAAGTTGGAAGTTTTATTTTCAGGCGTTAGTAAACCTCTACACTGATTACATGGCTTGTAATAATTAATTTAATTCCATGTTTATTCTATTTACAATGACTTGCTTAAATATAGAAGGGGAAATGCTTGAGGTTTCCCCCTTCATTCATTTGTTTATTATTATCAAAGAAATTCTTATATTTAACAAGACTTTATATGAGATTATAAATGCGAAGGTGTTAGTTAAAGAGGATTAACAAACTATTTTATTAGTCTTTTCAATTTACCATCCAAGAAAATTACAAATTTAAAATATTGTGCATCACTTGAAAAGTGGGGGGAATTATTTCATGACTACGCCAACCCCATTATTGGGTGATAAAGTCTCATTCTCTACAAATTAATTACTAAAAGAAAAACCTAATTACTTCTGTAAGAGATACCTTTAACACATGGATTTTTTTATTTTTTTATTTTATTTATTTATTTATCTATTTATTTTTTTGTCATTTTTCTTGTTTTAAAATCTTTAAAAAGGATGGCAAATAATTTAAAGAACTTGATAATAGACCCCAAACTTCAGCCTTTCAATAAATGATACAATAGGTCAGTTTTACCAGAAATTAAAAAAAAAAAAAAAGTTTTCATGGATAAAAAATTACGTTTTTCAAAAAATTATAAACTCCGGTTCATAATTTTCTGAAAAAACGTAATTTATCAGTAACTTAATAATTATCAGTAAAATAATTTAATTTTTGGAGTACAGAAACACTTTATTGAAAGCAAAAGAATTAAAATCAGACTAAATACAAAAAATTAAAAGATATGCAAAAGGTCTTTAGTTTTTAGAAACGAAAATTCTGTTTATTAAGTCACTGAATTTATCATATTTATTTTTTGTCATCATTGGCAAATATAATATTTGTATTTGTTTTAAGAACTAATTAATACACCTGATATATATATATATATATATATATATATATATATATATATATATATATATATATATATATATATATATATATATATATATATATATATATATATATATATATATATATATATATATAGTGTGTGTGTGTGTGTGTGTGTGTGTGTGTG
>SEYY01000337.1:124309-131809 GCA_009176605.1 Armadillidium nasatum
ATGTGCTAATGGTATACAAGGTGAATAGATTTAGAAAAAATAATTGGGTAAAACTAGAATAAGTTGCAATAATTTCGTATACAAATTTAAAATAATTAAAACTTAATTTTCAAATAAATAAATTATTTAATTAACAAATAATAATAATAATAATAATAATAATAATAATAATAATAATAATAATAATAATAATAATAATAATAATAATAATAATAATAATAATAATTATAATAACCAATCATCGTATACTTGGTTTCATTTCGGTATACCTTAAAATTTCTTCTTACAATAAAACAGAGTTAACGAATTCAGTAAAAAAGGTGACGCTTAAAGGTGACGCTAAAAGGTGACGCCAAGTAAGCGTTCTTTTCTTCAAGGAAATGTTCTTTTTCATCACACTTTAATTCGAAAAAGGAAAAAAAGTTTTTTTTTTTCTTTTTAAAGACATGGAATAACAAAGAAGGAGGAGATCAATCATTTAAATGCATAAAATCACAGTGTTTATAAAAATGGAAGATTATATATACAAAATAATTAAAAATTATTTTCCCAAAAAGGATATTAATGGCGAAAAAAAAAACAAGTGCTCTTTAGAATTAAAAAACATCTAGAAAACAATGTGAGCATTTTTTTGATCTTTGATTTAAAGGGATTTTGTTTTTATTTTATTCGAGCACAGTGACTAACAACATTCAATGAATAATAACAATATGTATTTTTCAATACATTCTACGGTAACATTAATAATTATTAGGTCACCCTGAGAAGAATTGCTTTAGATAGCTCGCCTTGAATGCAGAAAAAATAGTTGTACTATAACAAGAATCTTCCCTGAATGTCCTTGATCACTACCATTAATTTTCTAAGCTACATGTTACATCTGACGATCAAGTCAGAGAGTTACGCTCTCTCTTCGATAGTTGGTCTTGAAGTGAGGGTATTATTATCAGTGTCAGTCAGATCGAGAGGACCGGAATCATCCGACGGAAAAACTTTTGTCCCAACGAAAGAGAACGATCCTCTTGTGGAGGTTTCCATAACATCTTCATCCTGAGAGGGGCATTCCTCGGGCATGTCAGTTTTTTCTAATTTACTCTCCTTAGTAGTGAGGGACGCCTGAATATGGACGTTTGGTAAACTTGGTTTTCCAGTGAGATCTCCTGATGAAATTCTGTCACAGTTAAACTCTCCTTTAGAAGTTCTTCCATCTAAGTAATTTGAGGTTTGAAGATGCAACTGGGAAATATCATTCACATCAAGACCGAACTCTGTCGTTGTTTTCTTCGACGGAAGTCTTCTGGGTAAGGTATTTATACCCATTTTCTTAATTTTATCGTACAATGTACGGGACGGAACTTTGTATTTACGTGATGCCTACAATAAAAAAAAACATGTTATATATATATATATATATATATATATATATATATATATATATATATATATATTATATATATATATATATATATATATATATATATATATATATATATATATATATATATATATATATATATATATAATTTTTATAGAGTTTATTTTATTAATACTAAAATTTTAGTTTGCCAATTTAGGTATTTAAAGGCATGTAATTCGAGTGCATTTGCCCAATTAAATTTTAAAAACATGCTCACTAAATTCATTTGTAGATGAAGCAAAATTAAGATAATAACATTTCCGTTCCAATAAAGTTATTTTAAAATGCTTAGAATGAAGGTACTTACTTGTAGCGCTGTCATTCCTTTCCTCACAGCATCGATTGCTTGCGAAAGATCAGCTTTGGTATATTGTTTATATCTTTTCCATTCAGGTTTTGCTGTTGGAACGTAACTCACAAAATTACTAAAATGAGAATGATTTGAAGGATCCAAGTTGTAGGATGAATAGTCAGACAACATTGCACCATTTGTACCCACCTAGCAAATGAATATATATATATATATATATATATATATATATATATTATATATATATATATATATATATATATATATATATATATATATATATATATATATATATATATATATATATATTGCCTCACACACTGCCAATATTGTTAATGCAAAGGATAACACCTCAACACTGAATTAAATATTTGCATGCATAATTAATTTCGTATACATTTATATTGCTAAGTAAATATAACTCTTGTGCGAAAAAAAATAAGAATAGTTACTCATTTGCATACTCACTTTTTCACCATTTTCCTCCTCCCTCGAAATATCAACGTAGGATTTGGAATCTTCGTCCGAGGGAATATCAGATTTTTTGTTCAAATGGCCAAAATATTTTGACTGCAAGTTAATAAAACGGAATTAAAATTACATTTCATATTTCTTTTTCAATAAAACATTTATATATATATATATATATATATATATATATATATATATATATATATATATATATATATATATATATATATATATATATATATATATATATATATATATATATATATATATATATATATATATATATATATATATATATATATATATATATATATTGAAAATATAAAGGGTACTCACTTCATAGGTTTCTCTATGGCTTTCAGAGGCCCTTCTGAGTTCTTCATTCGTGGCAATGGAGTGAGTTCGTGCAGACAAAAGAGGAGGAAGAGGTATCATCGAATTAGCAAACGATGCAAGAGAAGTTACGTCTTGCTGAAAATTTCTCGTATGAGCAAGCGCCGTTCTCAAAATAGGATTCGGGGAAATCACAGGCTGTTCTGTACTATGTTTTGGTCTTTTAATTGGTGGAGAATCTGGTCCCGGGACAGAGAAAGGAGTTGATCCTGTTGATAAATTGCTAGGAGATACTCGTTCTCTTACTTCATTTGAGGTAGAATGTAAAGGTATATCTGCTGTGCTTTCTCTTTCGCCATCATAACTATCTCTTAAAGGCTTGCTTTCCTTTGAATCGAATGCCGGGTGCGATATGCGCTGAGAATGATTCATATGAATATGTTGAGAAAGATATGACGGTAAGTATGGGTGTTTATGAAGCTCGTGTGCTACATGATCGCTGATAATATGATGAGGCTCTTCTTTTATATCAACTTTAGAGCGTTTTGGAGAAGGTGGAGGAGAGTGAAAACTTTTGCGGTTATTACTAGAGTAAAATGATTCTGACTCCCAACCTTCATTACAGTTGGAAGATGGACGATTCTCCAGCGGTGTAGGAGAAGGAGTAACATCAGGTGTATATCTCTGAGAAGGCGTAACAAGAAGAGGTAACGGTTGTGAATTGGAAGTTAAAAGAGGAAGAGGTTGTGTCTGAGTATTTGAATCGAGGTCCTCCACTAATCCCTTTACTCTAAGTCCTTCTGCGACTCTCAAAAGCTCTTTCAACTGATTTTGCTCTATATTTACTTCACCTCTATACATGTACTGCAGAAGAGCTCTCATTTCTATCGACTGAACATCCTTTAAAATCACTATTGGATGCTGTGACGATGAAGTGGAAGAGAAGAGGCTGGAGAAATAAGCTGAACAAGCAGCAAGGACAAGTCGATGCGCCTGAAGGGTAACTCCATCTTCGCAAGCAAGAGTGACATCGGTAAAAGACTCCTGACGCAGAAGATCATCGAAAGCACGTAGAAGATTCGTTTGGTGATTATTCCACCGAAGGCAAAATTGTGACGATGTACCCATGATTAAATGGGTCTCCTGAAATTAAATAAAAAAAAAAAACAATCATTAGTGATGAATTAATAGTAAGTAATCTTCATTTTGAATATAAGAGTTACTTAACGCAACAATAGATTTAAGGAATTTATTATTATTATACAAAAAAAAAAAAAAAAAAAATAAAAAAAAAAATCAAGCAAGTTTTGAAATTAACATAAAATGTTTATTGAAATATCTACGCCAAAAGCAAAAGACGGGTACACACGCACTTATATACATATATATATATATATATATATATATATATATATATATATATATATATATATATATATATATATATATATATATATATATATATATATATATATATATATATATATATATATAAATATTATATAAAAAAAAAAAAAAAAATTTTTTTTTAAAATTGTGAATTTTTTTTTTTTTTTTTTTTTTTTTAAAGAAGAGAAAGACATGAACCTGTTGATCAAATCAAATAAAATTAATTTATCAAATAATAGAAATTTAAGTATAATCATTATTATTATTATTATTGTTATTATTATTATTATTATTATTATTATTATTATTATTATTATTATTATTATTATTATTATTATTATTATTATTATTATTATTATTATTATTATTATTATTATTATTATTATTATTATATTATTAATGTCATTATTATTATTGTTTTTATTATTTTTATTTTATCATTATTATTATTAATATTATTATTATCATTATTATTGTCATCATTATTACCATTATTATTTATATTATTATTATTTGTACTATTATAATAATAATAATAAATATTTTATTATTATTGATTATTACTATTATTATTATAATTAATACAGTTATTGCTATGTATTTCTTTATAGTTATTATTATTATTATTATTATTATTATTTATTATTATTATTATTATTATTATTATTATTATTACATTGTAAATTTTAGTTCCTTCAGCTCGAAGAAAACAGTTTCAGGTTTTTCAGTTTAGATTAGTTTTTATAAATTTTAATTAATGAAAAATTATTCAAGTAGAAATTAACAAAAAAAAAAAAAAAAAAAAAAAAAAAAACAAGCAAAAAATAAATAAATAAAACAAAATTTATAAATAAATTAAAAATAAAAATAAAAATAAATGAATTAATAAAAATTTAAAATATTCCGGATGATTTCTTTTTACTTTTCACAGATTAATTAATTACTTAATTCAATGATATTAATTAATTACTTTCACTTCAATCACAACTACTTAACTATCTATTAACACACATACACACACAAATATATATATATATATATATATATATATATATATATATATATATATATATATATATATATATATATATATATATATATATATATATATATATATATATATATATATATATATTAAATGGGTGTGTCAGGGTATTTGATTGTGTACGAAACGTAAGATACTTGCAAAAGTATATTACATTTACCTCCAAGTAATCATACTCGCAAAGCCTCATGATGCAGACCTTTGAAAAGCGGCAGAATAATCGCTTTCCTTTCAAGAAAAATAGTCCAATATTTGTGTTCAAAGATTGTGTCAGATTTTTCCCCGAGATTAATCACCACTAAGGAAATTCCAACTTAAATACTATATAATAACAAAAAAATAAATTCTTTTTTTTAAAATCATCAACAAATAATATTACGGAAGCACCACAAAGTCTTAAATATAATAATGGCACAAATTATCACTGATATAATCCGAAGATAATTTAATAATATTACAAAAAAAAAATAAACAATTGAAAAATGATTATCGCATTTCAATCGATTCTTTTTTAAATCGAACTTCACGATGCGACAATTTGGGCTACAATGATTGGGCTGACGTTGGCCCTCTCTCTTTGACTCCTAAGTTTGTACGTCAGTTCGTTCGTTCTTCTTGTACGTTCGTTCGTTCGTTCGTTCTTTACCTACGTCATGCATTTAAACGAGAATGCGAGTGAATCACACACACTTCGCCAAGCATGCCCCGATATACCCTCCCTCCCATCCTTACGAGGAAATTTGCCCAACGCATGCATTTGGTATTGCAAAATGTGTGTGTGTGTGTGTGCATATGGTGTAAATATGCAGTTTTTTTTACTGTCATTACTAAGTTCTTATTCATCGCTTTTGTTTACACGTTCAACACATTCCAACCTAACATTCGGGATACGATTGCTCTTGTAAACTTCTTATTTGTTGTCTACAAAAGCTTAAAATTATTTATATATATATATATATATATATATATATATATATATATATATATATATATATATATATATATATATATATATATATATATATATATATATATATATATATATATATATATATATATATATATATATATATATATATATATATATATATATATATATATATATATATATATATATATATATATATATATATATATATATATATATATATATATATATATATATATATATATATATATATATATATATATATATATATATATATATATATATATATATATATATATATATATATATATATATATATATATATATATATATATATATATATATATATATATATATATATATATATATATATATATATATATATATATATATATATATATATATATATATATATATATATATATATATATATATATATATATATATATATATATATATAACCAGTTTAATATACAAACATTTACAGATATATGCTGATAAATGTTTATCAA
Organism: Armadillidium nasatum; assembly: GCA_009176605.1. Taxonomy (NCBI): domain Eukaryota; kingdom Metazoa; phylum Arthropoda; class Malacostraca; order Isopoda; family Armadillidiidae; genus Armadillidium; species Armadillidium nasatum. Next base: position 130,715 of record SEYY01000337.1, read on the forward strand.
ATTTAAATTATGTTAAAGTTACTTTCAGTTAAATCACTTGAGATACAAAGTTAATTATAATTTATTTATTTATTTATTTATTTATTTATTTATAATTTTTATTTTTTTCGTTTTTTTTTTTAACTTCACATCTCACGGGCATTGCCCTATTTTAGTAGAGGAATTTTTCTAGGTAGTACATACCAAGGATCCACAAATGGGATCTAACCGGCGCTCTCAAGCACGTCAGTCAATCACTCTACCGTTTGTGCCACGGTACACGGCATAAACCATATTCATTTATTTTAAAAATAATAATAATAATAATAATAATAATAATAATAATAATAATAATAATAATAATAATAATAATAATAATAATATATATATATATATATATATATATATATATATATATATATATATATATATATATATATATATATATATATATATATATATATATATATATATATATATATATAATGTTAAACACAAGTATACCGGAAATTTTGAAAAATGTCTCAAATATAATTATAAAAGTGATTACCAAGAATCTGATTTCCCAGATGAGTTTTTAGCAACAAAAAAATAATGGTTAAAAAAAAAAAACTCCAGATGCCCTCTTGGTATGTTGGGTAAGAGACCTTGTGCAACGGAATACAACCCGAATTGCACTGATCATAACTAATCCCAAGTCCCAACCGCACCTTTCCAAGTTATTAGTATTAGGACTTCATACCAAGCCAAATAAAAACAACGCATACTCAATTTACCTTTTAATTTGCCTTATAAAATACATAAAACTTTTATTCTCTCTCTCTCTCTCTCTCTCTCTCTCTCTCTCTCTCTCTCTCTCTCTCTCTCCCTCTCTCTCTCTCTCTGTCACTCTCTCTCTCTCTGTCACTCTGTCTCTCTGTCACCACTCTATCTCTCCCACCTCTCTCTCTCTTTATGCCACTCTCTCTCTCTCTCTCTCTCTCTCTCTCTCTCTCTCTCTCTCTCTCTCTCTCTCTGTACACGATTCATAATTCCCTTAAAATTCATCACGTATGGCCTCAACTTCCTCTCTAATGTCCGCTTGTGCAGAGAATGGAATTTACTCGATAACGAAGG
>SEYY01000337.1:146809-154309 GCA_009176605.1 Armadillidium nasatum
GACATATAGACACCTTCACTCTTTTCTTTTTATTATTCATTGCACATTTGTTTCAGAAACACTAAACCAGAAAAAATATGTGTGGGTATGTGTGCTCAACTCTTCAAGGACTCCTGTAAAATTTAATAATCCATTCTTCCAGTGGGCATAAACCTTTAATACCAATACATTTTTCAGGGTACAACTTTTTTTTTTTACAAAACTTACGTTGATATGAAATATCAGCTTCCGTTTCTGTGGACAATTTAATGCACTGTTCCTTTTACTGAGAATTCGTGAAGCCTAAGAAAAAATTACGGTCCATTTATTGGACCAACTAAGTAACGCTACATTTCAAGCACACGTTCCAATAACATCAGATGTAAAACATCTTGAGAATGTTTTCAAATAAAACCATTTAAGAACTTCTGTGGCGAATGATTAAATTTGTTTAGTATTTTAAAAATAATATATATATATATATATATATATATATATATATATATATATATATATATATATATATATATATATATATAATATATTATATATATATATATATATTTTTATATTATATAAAATAAATTACATTATTATTATATATTATTATTATTATTATTATTATTATTATTATTATTATTATTATTATTATTATTATTATTATTATTATAATTTGTAGTAGTAGTAGTAGTAATAGTAGTAGTAGTAGTACTAGTAGTATATTTTTATTACTATTTCCTTTTCATCAGAAAACTTTTTTTTGTGCTACTCAACAATAAACCCCAGAATTTGGGTTAAAGTACAAGTAAAGAGGTAAATGAATACGAACTTCTTCCAGTGATGCTCGGTTGCAAAACATTAAAAAAAAAAATCGATTATTTTTCTATTCGATATTTTTACTCGATCGATTGTTCTTCTCTACGATAATAATAATAAATAAAATTCATGCATTTTGTCTATCCAGTGTCGTGCAGCGAAGGGAGGCATTTCCTCGGAAAAAATAACAGAACTGTCAACCACGAGCAGATACATGAATACATGCACAGATATACCCAAAAGTATGTGTGTATGTGCGTGTATGTGTGTGTGAGAGAGAACAACTGATCACTAGTGGCCTTGAAGTGTTTTTGTGAGAACTTCCAAAGTGGTTTACGTGTTGTGGAAAATTGGCAGAATTTCTTCATTACTCCTGCTGTTTTTTGAGTCAAAAACAAAGAAAGAAAAAAAGACAAGACGGGAGAGGGGAGAGGGGAGCGGGGAAAGGGGGTAAGGAGTAAAGAAACATTTATCAGGAAGTGGATCAGGTAGCAAGGATGAAGAAAAAGAATCGTAATCTACCTCATTATATATATATATATATTATATATATATATATATATATATATATATATATATATATATATATATATATATATATATATATATATATATATATATATATATATATATATATATATATATATATATATATATATGAGTAAAAATATTTAAGTACTTCAAAAATACTTCAATTTATATATGTTGTTAATATACAATGTTCATAACCTAAAAACTTTTAATATGTAAAGAAGAAAATGAAGAAAATTGAATAGCTCAAAACGGAAATTGCAAATATTTGTCTTTGAGAATCAGATGCTGTAACAACGCAGCAAAAAAAAAAAAAAAAAAAAAAAAAAAAAAAATGAAATAAAAATTTTTTTTTTTTTTTTTTTTTATTTATTATTATTATTATTATTATATTATTATTATTATTATTATTATTTATTATTATTATTATTATTATTATTATTATTATTATTATTATATATTATTATATTATATATATATATATATATATATATATATATATATAATATATATATATATATTATATATATATATATATATATATATATATATATATATATATATATATATATATTATTATTATTACAATATTATTATTATTATTCTAATTATTATTATTTTATTATTATTATTATTATTATTATTATTATTATTATTATTATTATTATTATTATTATTATACCATGATTATTATTATTGTCATTATCATTATTATTATTATTATTATTATTATTATTATTATTATTATTATTATTATTATTATTATTATTATTATTATTATTATTATTATTATTATTATTCATAAAACGATAATGAGGTGAACGACCTTAATCACAGAGATTTAATTCACGTATGAAATTTTGTCTAAAACGTAGGAGTGAGTAAAATAAAAAGAAAATAAATACAAAAATCACAAAATTCAAACCTGCATACTCAATAATTTTGCAAATTTCCTAAATGTTCCCAAAGAAAATGAAAATCACTAATCAAGTTTTCTTTTTATTTGTATAAAAGACAAGGAATGCAAAAATTATATATTATATACCCATAATTCTCTCACGTTCCACAAAATCAATAAAAAACCATGTAAGATGATAACGAATCTCTTCTAAAGACTTTATCTCAATTGCAATTACCTTATCCCTAATAACCTTCTCAGCTAAAGAATAATCACGAATGTTTTTCTTTCTTTTCCACGTTTGCGCAAAGAATAAAATGTAAACACTTGATCAAAAGCAACAAATATTTTTAGTCGTGTGACGTCGACATTAATTTATCGTGAGAAAAATCGCGAATTGTGATGATGACAAATTGGAAATTATATCGCTATCCTTTTAACAAGAGATAAAAATGTCCATAAATAGAGACACTTACTAGGGTCTCTTTTCCACTAGTTTTAACCGCATTATATATATATATATATATATATATATATATATATATATATATATATATATATATATATATATATATATATATATATATATATATATATATATATATATATATATATATATATATAGATAGATAGATAGATAGATAGATAGATAGATAGATAGATAGATAGATAGATAGATAGATAGATAGATAGATACATACATACATACATACATACATACATACATACATACAAAGATAGATATATAGACAGATAGAGATATGAATCAGTCAATAACAAAATAAGGATTAAATCAGGAGAAAAGTAGTTTAGAGAGCAAGGTCACATGCCATATTGTCACAAAGAACCCGTCGTGGTCCCTAAGAGCAGAAAACTATAATTCGGTAAGATAGGAAATTATATTATCCAACAGGTAAAGATATCAATTTTCTTTCAGATCATTTTATAAAGGCAAGCAATTTTGATAGGAAGACTTCTTCCTTCCTTTACAGTAGTAGTGTCTTTCAGAATTCTGTTATATCTTCTACTTTAACTTGTTTTTCATTAAGATTTCATCTGCTTTTTCCAACATTATCAGTTCTTATGCTTTCGACCAGACACTGATTCTTCCACTCATTTCAAATCTCTTCCTTCTTTTTCATCCAGAGTTGCCTCAATGCTTCAACCTTCCGAATCTATTCTCGCTGATCTGGATACATCTTCCTGATGGAATTACCTTATGGATATAACATTCAGCGCTCTTAAAGAGTTCTACATTCTCAGAAACAACACTCATCTTTTATATATCTTTCGACGTTTCAGATGTTTCTCCAGTGGACAGTATTATCGTTATTGGTTTGAAGATAAAAATTGTCTTTTAAACCTTAAATCACAAAAGATGATAGGATGGCTTCAAAAGAGATGGAAATTCTGTTCTGGTTGCGAGATTTCTTTTCTCATTATTGATTCTTCATCTATGTCATGGTGTCATCTTCCGACATATTTTCACAAGGCGATGTTTTCACTCTGACTCTTTTCAACAGGTACTACAGAGTCAAATATTCGAAAGAGTTGACTACGTGCTCACTATAACCACAAGGGGTGCAGTGTCTTAGAATACATATTGTGAGGAGATGGGTAATTTCAAACTTGTTAGTTGTAAAGAGCTCTATATATTTGCTCCATTTCTATAACGCTTCAGATGGGATCAGTTCTCTCTACTACACTCAGTTCTTAACTAAATCGTATAGTCAAATGGAAAGAAGCAGATATGCAAACAACATTCAAAGAGCTGAAGATGCGAAACAACTGAGAATAATAGGTAACAATGACCCATTTTATCGTCTCCTAAACTTTTTCAATCTCCTGATTCACTAATATATATATATATATATATATATATATATATATATATATATATATATATATATATATATATATATATATATATATATATATATATATATATATATATATATATATACATGGTTATCTAGGAAGAAAATGACATGCAGTTTTTGTTGGGGAAAAACCCATGAACCGAATTCGTTTTAGAGAAACCAAAACAAACGAATGAAAAAACATTTTTCTCATAATTCTATGCAAAATTCGGGCTAATCAATAACTAAACTATTATGCGTATATATATATGTGTATATATATATATATATATATATATATATATATATATATATATATATATATATATATATATATATATATATATATATATATATATATATATATATATATATATATATTATATATATATATATATATATATATATATATATATATATATATATATATATATATATATATATATATATATATATATATATATATATATATATATATATATATATATATATATATATATATAATATATATATATATATATATATATATATATATATATATATATATATATATATATATATATATATATATATATATATATATATATATATATATATATATATGTGTGTGTGTGTGTGTGTGTATTTTATATTTATATATATATATATATAATATATATATATATATATATATATATATATATATATATATATATATATATATATATGACATAAACACTTTGAAACAAATTATGTCTTTTTTTACACTTTAAAAAGACTAACCTAATTTGACTTGACCTGCCCTGACCTCATCAGAAATCAGAAAAATGAAAGAATCCAAATTATATATTCCTTTATCACAGTTTTTCAACATCGAAAAACTTTCTTACTACATACAGAAATAATAATAATAATAATAATAATAATAATAATAATAATAATAAAATAATAATAATAATAATATAAAAGGAATATAAAATAATAAATACTGAGAATTTCTCATATAAATTTATTCCTACTAATAGGACATGTATTCATATCGAATAACATTCATAATAATAATAATAATAATAATAATAATAATAATAATAATAATAATAATAATTTGAGACGGATGCTTTTTCAAGGTAAAGTATTTAAAATAATATATATATATATATATATATATATATATATATATATATATATATATATATATATATATATATATATATATATATATATATATATATATATATATTATATATATATATATATAAATACCTTCTTGTCGTGAAGTATCATTTATAACAGTCTTATTAATTCTTTTTTAATTGTGAATGAAATTTGAGGGTAGAGAAGTATTAAAGAACACTTCATTCCTTCCTTTAAAATACTGAAATGATTTGAATTTGCATTCGAAAAATTCTTTTATCTTAGAACAATAAAAAAAAAAAAAAAAAAAAATCAGCGACCGACCTTTTATCTTATCAGAAAGGCAAAGCTTCTTAACAATAACGTTATTACTGATTGCTATTTTTCAATTGGAAAAAAATAAAAAGCGAATGTTTTTATTCTTGTGATACATTAATGAAAATAAGCAAATCGTTGTCTAATCTTTCAACTAATGAAAACTTGTTACACAATCAAACTGAATGATGCTATTTTTAATGATATCTACGTGTAATAAAATTATGTAAGTGTTTTAATAAAAATAAAAATTAAATGAAAAAAAAAAATAAACAGTATACAGTTTTAATATATAGCGAATTGGAGAAAGTAATTACGGCCTAAGAATTTTATGGTAGTTAGTAGCAAAGGTTAAAAAATAAATTACTTTAATCCCTATTCTTCATTGAATTTTAGAACATAAGTTTTACAAAATAAAACCAAAATCTACAGAAGATTATTTTAATAACATTAATTGATCTAAAGTTTGCAATAACAAAACATTCTTCGCAATAAAGTTATAAATTTTTAAGGAAGAATTTTTAAAGAGTCACAATCAAATTTTCCTGATACAGACAATCAAAGCTGAAGGACAAAACTTTATCTAAAAGAGGCAGCTTGAATATTTGCAAAGACTTTAAAATTGAGTATTTAACTGATTATTACACATACACAAAATTGTGAGTTTGAAAACATAAGAATTAAAGCATACGGGGTTGTTCTTCAGCTTGACACAATTTTCTTTCTTCACAGATATTTTTATTGTCAATATACTTCCCCCGCCCCCTGATTTTTTAAATCTGTGTTTAATTTTGAGAATTTTTAAGTATCGTAAGTAGCGTAGGGCTATATAAAAAATGGTTTGAAAGAAAATCAAATATATGAACAAAATTAGTCTTTCTTAATAATACATAAAAAGGAAAAACGTTTTTAGAATCTCCAAACAACGAACATCAGGTTAAAAATAAGAAAGGCCGAAACTATTCTCTAATTCAATCATGGCAGACTCCGATAATCCTCCTCCTACTTCTTCTCTCAGATGTCCCATGAATTTACCTGTGATTACATTTGACCAGGTGCATGGGCTTCTAAAATCTATGAACGGTAGGAAGGCAAGCGGCCCGGATGGCATTCCTCAAAGAGTTTTAAGGGAGTGTGCTTCTGAGCTGGCTCCGTCCCTCGTTCAACTTTTATCTCTATGCCTCAGTACTAGTACTTTCCCTCAGTGTTGGAAACGCGCATTGATCCAGCCAATTCCGAAGAAAGGTAACCACTCTGATCCTTCCAACTATCGCCCTATATCTCTCACTTGTATTCTGTCTAAGATCTTCGAAACGCTTCTCCACTCTCATTTCTTATGTCATATGGAATCTCATTCCCTTCTTTCTGATCCTCAGGGTGGCTTTCGAAGTTCGAGATCTACTGGTGATATACTTTCCAATCTCACATATTTATGGTATTCTACCCCTAGGGACCATTGGGAGACTTGTGTGGTGGCGTTTGACATATCTAAGGCGTTTGACCAAGTATGGCATGCGTCACTGCTTTTCAAGCTCCCCTCCTTTGGGTTTCCTCCTTCTCTTTGCTTACTTATATCTAGCTTTTTTTCTAATCGTTCCATTTCGGATGTTATTGGATTTCTCACTTTTTAATCAATAGCGGTGTTCTGTCTTATCTCCTACTCTATTCCTACTTTTCATTAATGATCTTCTCAAATACTCATCTAACCTACCTATTCATATGCCGATGAGTCGACCCTCCATTCTTCTACTCATTCAAAACCTTCTCCCTCTTTTCCATCTACAGTTGCTTTCCGCTTTCATCTTTCAGATTCCATTCCTGCTGATCTGGATAGAATTTCCCAGTAAGGTCGTTTCAACCTTGTGAAATTCAACTCTTTAAAAACTCAACTTCTAGAAATCTCCCTCTCAAAGACACCTTCTAACTTTCTATTTCTTTCAATGGTTCTCCACCTTTCCTGTTGAAAACATAAACATCCTTGGCCTTCAC
>SEYY01000337.1:156809-164309 GCA_009176605.1 Armadillidium nasatum
TTCGATCTTCCCTTCTTACTGGAAACGTGCGCTCATTCAGCCTGTGCCGAAGAAGGTGGGCCCACTTTCAACCCTCAAACAATTTTCATACTTCTTTAACCTCCTTTCTTTATAAAGTTTTCGAATCTTTTCTTGGCAGGAAGATTTGGAACACCTTATTTTTCTAAGCCCATCTCTGATCGCCAGTATGGCTTTCGTAAAGAACGCCCTTCTGGTGATCTTCTTTCCTCTCTTTCAGACACATAATCCTCCGCTCTTCCGGGTTTCCTTGAGTCTTCCGCTGTGGAGCTAGATATATTTCCAAACTTCCCTTTTTCGGAATCCATCCTTCTCTCTGAGACCTTCTTTCTGATTTCCTTTCCGGTCGTTCTATAGCAGCTGTTGTAGACGCCACAGTTCTTCCTTTAAATCTATAAATAGTAGTGATCCTCAAAGATCTGTTTTCAATGCCTCAATCTCCCACACAACTATGACATCTTCTTCGAAAACGCATGACTCAAATCTTCATATGTCTTTAATATTCTAGGTGTTTCTTTTACTCGTGATCTTTCTTGGAAATATTACATTGCTTGTCTTTCTAAACAAGCTTCTAAGAAGTTGGGTGTTCAGAAGGCACATTCGCGATTATTTTACGCCGCCCCAGTTGCTTCCTCTTTGTATGGGTGTTGTTCGCATCTGTAAGGAGTATGGCTCTCTCATATGGAGTGGTTCCACACATACAGCTCTTCTCGAAAAGGTAGAGTCTAGGGCTTTTCGTCTTATAAACTCTTTTGCTCTTACTAACTCTCTCCAATCTCTTTCTGCCAGTCGAATTATTGCGCCTATTCCATTGAGAAAGGCTCTTGCGACACGACTTTCTACGAAGTCTCATCCTTTCTCTGTCCAACTTTCAGACCCGAGACTTAACCACTATGCTCAATCCTGCATGCACTCTACTGGTAAAATCTGGAACACCCTCCCTTTATCTGTTTTCCAAACTTCCTTTGACTTGCACACTTTTAAGCGATGTGTATCGGGTCACGTCGACCATTAGCAACGAGGTTTCTGATATTTCCCCAACTCTGGTTGAAATTAGTAGGCTTCTGGCCTTTGCCAATCAGAGGATATATATAATATATATATATATATATATATATATATATATATATATATATATATATATATATATATATATATATATATATATATATATATATATATATATATATATATATATATATATATATTCGAGAATGCCTTTCAACTTCGACCTTTTCTTCCTGTTTGAGGCATACCAGTAAAGAGAAACCCCTCACAACACTCTAAAGTCTTAAGTATATCGCTGTAGCATGATCTAAACTGAAAATATTTATCCATTTGAACCATCAGTAATGGTTTTCGTCAATGTTCTTTCCTATTACCATCTCTTTTTCTATTCTTCATTAGTGATTTTCTTTCTATCACTTCATTCCGTATGCACTTTCATACTGACGATTCCACCTTATATTACTCCTTTCACTTTGGTACAAGCCCCACGCAACTTCAAAATGTTAGGAGGACTTCCTTGAAGCATATGATCTCTATTCTTTTTCGCATTTTATATTTTAAAAATAGGTAATAAAAACATGGTTGTTTTTAATGATTCAATAACTCAATATAAATTGAGGAAGAGTGAGGAAGGGAAGGTGGAGACCCTCGAATCTTTCAAAGTAGACTCAGAGGAAAAAGTTTATGCGAATAGTTCAGCTTTAGTAGAAAAAAAATTGCAGATGATACTGTCAGAGGAAAGTAGAATAAGGAAAGAGGAATAAACAAACTTAAAGTTGATACACTTTTCAAAAGGTCAGAGAGAGCGTGAGGAAGAAAACCCAGAAAGTTTATGGCATATTTTACGCAGAAACGCAAGTTTATAGTTATCACTGTTCAGTATATATATATATATATATATATATATATATATATATATATATATATATATATATATATATATATATATATATATATATATATATATATATATATATATATATATATATATATATATATATATATATATATTATATATATATATATATATATATATATATATATATATATATATATATATATATATATATATATTAGTGATGGCATCCGCATCCGCATCCGCATGCGGAAAATTCAACATCCGCATCCGCATCCGCATCCGCATTTTCGAAAATTCAACATCCGCATCCGCATCCGCACTTTCGGAAATTCAACATCCGCATCCGCATCCGCATCCGCACTTTCAAAAATTCAACATCCGCATCCGCATCCGCATCCGCACTTCTCCAAAATTCGACATCCGCATCCGCATCCGCATCCGCAAATTAGAAAATATGACATCCGATCCATCACTAATATATATATATATATATATATATATATATATATATATATATATATATATATATATATATATATATATATATATATATATATATATATATATATATATATATATATATATATATATATATATATATATATATATATATATATATATATTGTAGATCAAGAGTGAGGGTGAAGAGAGAACTATCGGATTGGTTTAGCATAGGAGTGGGATTGAGACAGGGGTTTGTAATATCTCCATGTTATTTAATCTGTTGATGAATGGTTTACTTAGAAAAATGGAGAGAGAAGGGAAGAGTATTACGTTGAGAAATATGGAGGGTGAATGTGAAGTGAATGTTTTACTTTTTGCAGATGATGCGGCATGTGTTGGTGGCAGAATCTGAAGAAAAGATGAGAATACTTGTGAGAGAGTTTGAAGGGAAATGTGCAAACACGAGATTGAAATTTAATCCAGCGAAGAATAAAGTTATGAGGATTGGAGGTGGGGATGAGGAAATGTGGAGGGAGGAATTGGTTTGTAGAAGTGTGAGAATGGAAACTTGAGGAGGTGAATGAATTCAAATATCTAGTAATGTTGGGTGGAAGGTAAGGGTGGGACGGAAAAAGGAATAAAGAACAGAGTGGTAGAAGGAATGAAAGTATTGGGGGGCCTAAGAAAAGTATGGAAGAAAGGAAAAAATTTCGAAAGAAATAAAGATAAGAATGTTTGAATGTATGTGTTCACCTTCTGTATTGTATGTGTGTGAAACATAGACGATAAGTGCTCGGTCGAGAAAAAGTTTCAATGTCTTTGAGATGAAAGATTTGAGAGCGATATACAAATTGAGAAGGATTGATAGGATTAGAAATGAAAGAATAAGGGAGATGTGTAAATGGAAGAAGGGTGTAATTGATAGAGAGGAGGAGGATGTGCTAAAATGGTTTGGACATATGTGAAGAATGAAAGAGAACAGAATGGTTGGCAAGGTACGTAGATCCGATGTAGATAGGGGAAGGGTAGGGGGAGGGGAAGGCCGAAGTGGAGATGGGTAGATGGAGTGAGAGTGATTTTGATGGAAGGAATTTGAGTTTAGACGAGGGTAGAAGATTTGTGGAGACAGAGATGGAGGGAGGTGGTAAAATCGTTGAAAGGTAAGAATAGTTATGTTTGTAAGGGAATTGTGGCGGGCACCACCTCACGAAAGTGGGAAAGGTGATAGTGAAATATATATATATATATATATATATATATATATATATATATATATATATATATATATATATATATATATATATATATATATATATATATATATATATATATATATATATATATATATATATATATATATATATATATATATATATATATATATATATAAATTAACATCCGCATCCGCATCCGCATCCGCATCCGCATCCTCATCAAAATTACATCCGCATCCGCATCCGCATCCGCATCCTCATCAAAATTAATCCGCATCCGCATCCGCATCCGCATCCGCATCCGCATCCGCATCCGCACTTTCGCACTTCGAAAATTCAACATCCGCATCCGCATCCGCATCCGCACTTTCGAAAATTCAACATCCGCATCCGCATCCGCATCCGCACTTCTCCAAAATTCAACATCCGCATCCGCATCCGCAAATTGGAAAATATGACATCCGATCCATCACTAATATATATATATATATATATATATATATATATATATATATATATATATATAATATATATATATATATATATATATATATATATATATATATATATATATATATATATATATATATATATATATAATATATATATATATATATATATATATATATAATATATATATATATATATATATATATATATATATATATTAATATATATATATATATATTATTAAATATTTATATAGTTTTTAAATATTTATATATATATATATTTATATATATATATATATATATATATATATATATATATATATATATATATATATATATATATATATATATATATATATATAGATAGAGAGAGAGAGAGAGAGAGAGAGAGAGAGAGAGAGAGAGAGAGAGAGAGAGAGAGAGAGAGAGAGAGAGAGAGAGAGCTCAGGGGAACGATTGTAATGGCAATAGTATAAGGCGAGTGATACAACTGATCGACGAATAGAAAGAGATTTAAAAGAATAATAAGAGCAGGAGAGTTGACAAGACGAAAAGTCATAGACTACACCTTTTCAAGAGGTGCAATATGTGTGTGACCACCCCATACAAGAGAGAACGTCACCCTTTTACAGAGCCAGCAATTGGATTGGTGAGAAGAAATTCTCAAAACTACTCAAAACACCTAACCTTTTTAAAGCTGGTTGAGAGAGAGAGAGAGAGAGAGAGAGAGAGAGAGAGAGAGAGAGAGAGAGAGAGAGAGAGAGAGAGAGAGAGAGAGAGAGAGAGAGAGAAGAGAAACGGAAAAAAAAAAAAAAAAAATATATAATATATATATATATATATATATATATATATATATATATATATATATATATATATATATATATATATATATATATATATATATATATATATATATATATATATATATATATATATATATATATATATATAAACGAATTTTTAGCTTGATCGTGGTGGTTAATTGGCTATCAAAGAAAGTCGAACAAAATGTAACGGACTAAAAAGTAACGGAAGTTATTCGGTACGCTTACATTAATAGAAAAAAGTAACGAGTCCGTTACTCAGAAAACTAATTATGTTAGTAACGGAGTAACGGATCGGTGTCCACCTATGTATATATATATATATATATATATATATATATATATATATATATATATATATATATATATATATATATATATATATATATATATATATATATATATATATATATATATATATATATATAATATATATATATATATATATATATATATATATATATATATATATATATATATATATATATATATATATATATATATATATATATATATATATATATATATATATATATATATATATATATATATATATATATATATATATATATATATATATATATATATATATATAATATATATATATATATATATATATATATATATATATATATATATATATATATATATATATATTATATATATATATATATAACATTTGAACGGTTGCAGCCATAAAAGTCTAATTAATATTTTATTTCGTTTTTTCGATTCAGAAAAAAAGAAAAAGTAAACCATTTTATATATAATATACAATAGTTATCCATTTAATTAGTTTTCTTCTACATTAAAGAAAAAGAATATATTTAAATGGGTAACTAAATATTAAAACTTTATTATCAAATATTAATGTTTTTCAATTGTTATATATATATATATATATATATATAATATATATATATATATATATATATATATATATATATATATATAATATATATATATATATATATATATATATATATATATATATATATATATATATATATATAATATATATATATATATATATATATATATATATACTTATATATATATATATATATATATATATATATATATATATATATATATATATATATATATATATATATATATATATATATATATATATATATATATATATATATATATATATATATATATATATATATATATATATATAGAAAAGTATCGGCATAAGTATATTTTATATTAAGGTATCGGTATCGGTAAAAATTTTGGACAAGAATAAAGTATCGGTATCGGTAGTAGTATCGGCAAGTATCGGCATATTTTTAGGTATCGGTATCGGTATCGGTAAAAAATTTTGGTATCGCTCCATCCCCCATATATATATATATATATAATATATATATATATATATATATATATATATATATATATATATATATATATATATATATATATATATATATATATATATATATATATATATCACGTTGTTTAGTGCACATGTATATGGTTATTCTATCTCATTGTATGTCTGTATACCTTTGCAATGGTTATATAATTTTTTTAAATGTATACTAGTACCATATCCGCTATATGGAATGTTTATTCATGAAATTGTTTTTGTTTTTATTAGCACGTATTCATTGCAATTGTGTCTTTCTCGTTAACTTCAGACATAATTCGAAAAAATAAGGAAACACCTAAAGTATCAGGATGTAACTTCTGCAATTAAACCGGTAGCTCAAGGACCAGTAATTCCAATTCAATCTCCTCCTCAAAATTTGGGAACAGATTCATCGTCTGATGCCGATGAACACATGGAAGATTAACCTGTGGAAGGGCAATACATATCAACCAATGGGTGAGACAAATCAACCTAAACCCTTAAGCGAAGCGGAGTTAAGAGATTTAACAAGAGATTTGTGTTTGTCCAAAGAATCATCGCAGTTGCTCGGGCCACGACTTAGGGAAAAGAATTTATAAGCTCCTGGAACTACATTTTCATGGTACTGCAGTCGTGACGAAGAAATGTGACAATATGCTTCCTTTGTCTGTGGGACAGCCAAGCAGACAAAAAGCACTATGTACAGCGAGACTACTCAGTAAGGTCATGTTCGGAACCCAGTTCCCACAACGTTGTGTCCCACGCTCTTGTGGATAGTTGGAAGGTTTTACTTCCACAGTTGCATATCTAGCTTTGAATTTTGGAAAACCTTGTCAAATCGCTTAATGTAGAGTATACAGCTTTCGCTTTCCTAAGGAAAAAGTTTCCACCCGTAAGAGAGGCAAAACTGAGAGCAGGTGATTTTGATTGGCCTAAAATCAGGGAGCATAAGAAAGTTAAGATATCAACGAAAGTATGGAAAGACATGAAAGAAATGCCAAACTCCCATTCAAATAAATTGTGAAGAATTTTATGGACAATCACCAATGTCCAGATTACGAATTTATTGTGGAAGAGCTCTTGCAGATTTTCGTGGCTCTTGGTGCAAGCATGTCCATAAAGTTGCATTTTCTCCACTCTCACTTATAGTACTTTCTAGAAAACTGTGGCGTGAATGAAAGATTTCATATACTACCACTACCAATACTGAAAGATATCATGGAACGCAACATTCTAGCTGTAAACTCGACCACGCAGGAAATGCCTCAAAAAAGACTGATCCAAGCTGGATTTTCGTATCAATATTTGCTGAGTAACG
>SEYY01000337.1:179309-191809 GCA_009176605.1 Armadillidium nasatum
CAGTATATATATATATATATATATATATATATATATATATATATATATATATATATATATATATATATATATATATATATATATATATATTATATATCCTAATGAGACACTTATTGAAAGTGAACAAAGTAATATCTCTTTAAGAGAAAGAAAATGCATAGAAAAATTTCTCAAGATCCAAATCAGTTTATCGAAATGACGTAATAAGCGCTGCAATTTTTTCTCATAATGTATTGGAGAAAAAACGTTTATATTTATTATCAAAATTAATGCATCAAGAAAATACAGAAATTTCAATTATGCAAAAAAAAAAATTAAATAAATAAATAAATAAGTAAATAAATAAATAAATTAAAAAATTTTAAAAAAAATTTAAAAAAATAGATACACACTCTTAAATTGTAAGCTTAGCCGAAAAGAAATAGCGACATAATTTTGACCTACTTTACTAACCTTTTTGTTTTAAAAAAATTTCATAACACAAGAAAATCTTACTACTGAAAATGTTCCAAGCGTAAGTACTTATTCTGAAGGTCAAATTCTTTTCATTTTGCATTGTATGACTTCAATTATTATTAATCTCTTCCATTAAATAAAAAAAAAACGATGGAATACATATACAGAGAGTGAGTGTTGAATACCATATACTGTTTAAGTACACCAACCTAAAAATAATAATCAGCGAAATCAATTTACCTAATCAAATATTATCCGCGCTTGCAAATATGTGAAAAAAGGTTTCTGCAATTACTATTTAAAAATACTTTTTCTAATTCGCTGCCCTTTAAACTACTCATTCTAAAGTCTTTGCGATAGACGATAGAGATAGCAAAAATAATAAAATAAAAACCTTTAACTTAACAAGGATATTCATATTTCTTCTGTAAAAAATGTTTTTGTTTATTTATTGCAAATACAATTACATACTTCGCTGATCGTTAATAAGTTAATCTGGCTAACAATTTAAATGGGATTAATCTTTAATTTCTTAACACATATATATGCAAAAACACAAACACACACACACGCACACACACACACACTCACACACACACACACACACACACACACATATATATATATATATATATATATATATATATATATATATATATATATATATATATATATATATATATATATATATATATATATATATATATATATATGTATGTATGTGTGTGTGTGTGTGTGTTATTTGCAGTAAGTTTCGTGATATCAATAATTTTTGAGGAATGCTCAAAAATTGGTCAATTAGGCATTTGGGCAATGAGTGTGATTAAAAATTTATCGATTTTAAAAGTTTGGCTCAAATTTTGAGCAATTACAAATTTCGTTTATAAAAAAGATATACTTTCTCTAAGTATATTTAACAAAGCTATTATATATATATATATATATATATATATATATATATATATATATATATATATATATATATATATATATATATATATATATATATATATATATATATATATATATATATATATATACGGTATATAATAGATACAATTCGTGTTTATTCCATAAAGTTGTTATTGTCTATCTGTGCTATGCACTTTACCTTTGCTGGCGCCGAAATCTACGGCGTCTTGCCTCTGCCCATGCACCCCCATGTAATCAGATTACAGAATATATATATATATATATATATATATATATATATATATATATATATATATATATATATATATATATATATATATATATATATATATATATATATATATATATATATATATATATATATATATATATATATATATATATATATATATATATATATATATATATATATATATATATATATATATATATATATATATATATATATATATATATATATATATATATATATATATATATATATATATATATATATATATATATATATATATATATATATATATATATATATATATATATATTTATATATATATTAATGCCCGTGTGTGTGTTTGTGTAAAGTATGAGTGTGTGTATCATTGAGGAAATGTATTTCATTGTCCGTGTCGCGGTATTTACAACTTGCTTGTTTTAAGAAGATTGGTGAAGATCTTTGCCGCGTTTGCGAATGTTCATTGTTAAAAGAGGAAAGAAAGAAACGGAATTGCAGTTCCCACCTTTGGGGGATAAAATGTGGACGGGGGGGAATGGAAACCTAGGGAAAATGAGGAGACAAAAATACATTTAAAAAGAGTCATGGGGAAGCAAATACCCATGCATGCATCCACATACACATACACACACACATATATATATATATATATATATATATATATATATATATATATATATATATATATATATATATATATATATATATATATATATATATATATATATATATATATATATATATTATATATATATATATATATATATATATATATATATATATATATATATATATATATATATATATATATATATATATATATATATATATATATATATATATATATATAATTAAGTATATCTATTATAAGCATTCATTCATATCCTACCTTTACCTATAGAAGAAATTGGTCACTGTAGCCATATATATATATATATATATATATATATATATATATATATATATATATATATATATATATATATATATATATATATATATATATATATATATATATATATATATATATATCAATGTTTTAGAAGGTCTATAGAGGAGGAAGGTAATTTTGCTCTATCGAGAAGGGAAAAAGATTTAGGGTGGAAAAAGAAGGAAAGAGAAAGAAAGTTTTGATCGCAGGAAAAAAAAAGAGACAGAAAGCGAGGAAGAAAGAAAAGAAGAAAGAAAAGAAAGAAAGAAAGAAAAAAAAGAACAAAATAAATGCAGCTTTCAAGGCCAAAAAATGTTCTCAAATACAGTTTTGCCGAGATTTTGTTCCCCAAATTCTGTTGTGGATTTTATTTATAGAAAAAGTTAAGAAAAGTCAGTTGAGTCTGTGATGGTGTTTTCAAGGTGCGCGAACATCAACAAATCACATTAATACATACTGCTTTCACAAACACAATTCAATATATATATATATATATATATATATATATATATATATATATATATATATATATATATATATATATATATATATATATATATATATATATATATATATATATATATATATATATATATATATATATATATATATATATCCCTAAAAATTAATATCGAGAATGAAAATATTTCAACATTAAATTTTTTTATTAAATTATTTTTAATTTTTAATTTTGATTATTATTATTATTATTATTATTATTATTATTATTATTATTATTATTATTATTATTATTATTATTATTATTATTATTATTATTATTATTATTATTATTATTATTATTATTATTATTATTATTATTATTATTGTTTTTTTAATTAGTAAATTTAATTAGTAGTAGTAATAGTAATAATAGTACTATTACTGCGTTATTTCGTTACATTTGTGTTATTTTGAAAATTTTAGTTAAGTTGAGTAATATAATTGTTTGCTAATTAATAATAAAGAGATTCAGTTCGTCTAATTTGTCTGTTTTGGGAATTTGTTCGATTTATTTAAATACCTTTTAAAGAATCTTCAAATAGTGAAGTAATCTGAAGTAATCTTAAATAAAATTAAAAAAAAAAAAAATAATAAGAATTTGTTTTTATCTGTTCTATTTTATTGAACTTGATTAATAAAAAATTTTTTTATTGTTTTTTATTTTTTTTTATTATTATTATTATTGTTCAGAGTTTCCATAACTGCTTTGTTTGGTAACTTTTATGAATATGTACGCCTGTTACAACAGCGAGTCTGACCTTTGATAGAAACAGACAAGTTTTTACATATAGCAGCTAACTTTCCCAAGTTTATATATTATATATATATATATATATATATATATATATATATATATATATATATATATATATATATATATATATATATATATATATATATATATATATATATATATATATATATATATATATATATATATATATATATATATATATATATATATATATATATATATATATATATATATATATATATATATATATATATATATATATATATATATATATATATATATATATATATATATATGCGTGTGTGTGTGTGTGTGCGTATATATGTGTGAGCTTGTATGGGTGTCAAGTTGGCTTGTCTGTTTTTATTTAGTATTACACACGTAAAATGCCCGTTTGAGAATGTATTTTTCCATTTTGCGAGAACCTTAGAAACGACGAGTACAAGAAGAGACCTTCGTTCATCGTTCGAATCGATTTACCGCAGCAGTACGTAACTTAGATCAAAACAGAGAGGTTTGGCTTTTCTGGTATTAGTATATTATGACCCCAAACCACCGTCCGTTGCTTAGAAATTGAAACAATAAATATTTAAAGAACCCGATGACTTTTCTCAATATATATATATATATATATATATATATATATATATATATATATATATATATATATATATATATATATATATATATATATATATATATATATATATATATATATATATATATATATATATATATATATATATATATATATATATATATATATATATATATATATATATATATATATATATATATATATATATATATATATATATATATATATATATATATATATATATGCAGAATTTTCACGAGCTCAAATGACAAATGGAACTCTATCGGGCATGGATAGGACAAGTGCCTTAATGTATGTGACATCAATGTTTTGTCGCTCTTGCATCAAATAATTGGATTCTGACAAATGTGTATATGTCTATAATGGCGTCTGACGCGTTTGTTCCAGGTGATTTCATAGATTCTCCAAGGGATTCATATCTGAAGACTTTAATTGTCATTCTAGATGTGTGTGTTTACTCCCGAATGTTCAATGCCAGGCAAACACATATGCAACCATGTAGAGTCTATAATTGCCTTCATGGAATACATGATATTCTCTTACGTCAGACGATGATCAAAAGGCAAAGATTGGTTGTTCATCAGATACCTAGATGGGAGACCCCATATTAGGGATGCCGAAAGAGTTTCGATATATATCGATAATTTTTTACAATAGTGTCGAAAAATATCGATGATATTTTTGCAGATGATATATCTATATATCGATATTTTACTCTCATTATCGAATCCTCGATTTTTTTTTCTTCTCTTTTTTACTTTAAGAAATTTGAAGCAGTTTTCTGTCCTTTTATAAAATAAAATTTAAGCCAAATTTTTGTATTTTTCATATATATATATATATATATATATATATATATATATATATATATATATATATATATATATATATATATATATATATATATATATATATATATATATATATATATATATATATATAATATATAAATTTCTTGTAAAGTAATTGTTAACCAGTAATTTTCATTTGTAATTCATTTCTAATCAATGAAATCAATTATTTTTAATAGTAAATGCTTGCAAAGTAAAAAGTTTATTTTTAAAATGAGTATTTCATTTTCCATTTAAATACTTTTTTTACATTTCATTAAGTGTACGAAATATAAAAGAGACAAATTTAATAATATTGAAAAGCTTAATGCTTAAATAAATTTACAATTGTTAATTAACGTCTGTAAACGTAATTCTGACCAACTAAATTCTAATTTCAGAATGTTTTGTGCAAAAGGAAGGTAATTATTACATTAAAATAAACTTTTCAGTTACAAAGAGCAAACTTTGCAAATAGTGAGATCTATTGGTTTGAAAAATTCATTACGTTGAATTGGACACTTTCGAATAGGTTTTCTGTTATCTTTGGCTACACAACTTTGGATATAACTTCTCTTTGCCGTTCACAAATTTTTTATTTTCATGTACTGTAAATATATCTTAATTTGTCCCACATTAAATTTAGGAATCTCTCTATCTCTCTTTCTCTCTCTCTCTCTCTCTCTCTCTCTCTCTCTCTCTCTCTCTCTCTCTCTCTCTAATAATATAATAATAATAATAATCTCTATAATAATATAATGAAACGATAATAATAATATATCTCTGAAGATCAAACGGAATTTCCATTTTCTCTATCTTTATATACTCCTAATGCCTTTCAATATGAGGCGTCTTAATGGAATATTCACAGCAGTGAATTTATAATACTTGATTCCTATTAATCACTAACATATTTATTTGATAGTCACACGTTAGGTTCCAGAAATAATAATGCGAATATGAATTAAGATGTAGCTCATATAATTTTGATATATTTTGGATACAAGAATTAAATGTTATCAGAACACCGATAGTAGGTATCTCAAAAATTGACATTTTAATAAGTGTTCTTATAAAAATTAGGTGCAAATGAGAAAATACCAAATTAATATGCTACTGTACATCAGTGCAGGAGTACATTAAAATTGATAAGAGGTAAACATTGAAATGTATAAGTGTAAAATGTTTAAGCCTAATCTTTATTTACATGCTCTTATTAATATTAAATCAACTATTCAAGAAGGAAGTTTGTTCAAATATATTTTTCTGAATCTTATCATTCAGTTTTGGTTTTCATGAAATTACGTTACATGGAAGGTTCGTTATCTGAATGTGTCAGATTAGCTTATTAAATGCCTATAAATCCAATTATTTATATTTAGTATTGAAAATGCGGAGTGTATTGATAAATAATAAATAATGAATTACGACATAAACTTATAACAGAATAAATAGATAAATATCAAGTCATTTATTTCCTGAGTTGTTTTCTGTAATTTTTAATTCATGACAAAAATATGGCAACAATATGACGTAACATTTTGTTCTTTTCATGAAAACCAAAACTGAATGATAAGATTCAGAAAAATATATTTGAACAAACTTCCTTCTTGAATAGTTGATTTAATATTAATAAGAGCATGTAAATAAAGATTAGGCTTAAACATTTTACACTTATACATTTCAATGTTTACCTCTTATCAATTTTAATGTACTCTTCGGAGATACACTGATCAGAATTCTCAAACAGCCCTATTAATACTGAATACTATATTAAATTATTATTGATTTAAAAATTAGTTTGGTTGTAATCCATTCACTTGGTCAGGAACGTATCGCCATGGAGTCATGAACAGCCACCTCTCAGAAATTAGATAATGTTCCTCTGCCATGCTATTTACTATGTAGATATTAATAATAAGAGAATTAAAACAAACATTTATGCATATTGTCAAGTGAAATATGAATATTAATTGATTTATCGATTAATCGATATTTTAATTCAGCTATTATCTATAAATAACCCCTATCGAAAGTCGGTGTTTGTCTGAAATACATTGAAATAATAACTGAGATATATATTGTAAGCTCTTGCATAGAATATATTCTCAAAAAACATCTAAATTTTAATATATTATAAATAAATATATTAATTATATAATATAAGCATAACCATATACATTTAAATATAAATATAATTTAACTGCCAATTTTTGCTCTCTTACTTTTTATTCAATAACTATGAGGATCTACCGTAAAGCGTTGTTTTGTTATTCTTATTCTTTAAATAAATTAAAAGGTACAAAATTCGAAGGTTGAGTTGTTGTGAAGTTAAGGATAAATAAACTAAAAAGTGTAATCCATCAATATCACTGCGTAGTTGAATTATTTACTGTCACTTACACTTATATAGACGCACCTCATATCCTGAACTCAAGCCGCCCGCAATGCCTTTTCAAAGAGATATAATTATATAATTTAAGATAGAGATAAATTGCGAGAATAAAAATTTCCGAAATTTTTTTGACTTAAGGACATTGTTTTGACACTCAGCTTAGATATATTATTTCATATTATCATGTTTTGGTCAGTTATGACATTAAAATATATAGTAAAAAAAAACGAAAGATTTATTTGATACTTCTAAGTTTGAAAGTACGCTCTAATTTCATAGCTCAAATCTTTAAAAAAAATAAAAAATTGTGATAATACAGACCGGGAACGAGTAGGTAAGATCGTCAGCACAGCTGTTGAGAAAGGAGAATAGAGAGAAGAGAGGAGAGTATAGGATTCAAAAGAGAGTAATACCTTTAAAATTTACGCTAGGTTAGGGACTATAATTTTAGCACAATAGATATTAAATTTATAATCCAGTGTGATCATTTTTGATATATCTAGGGAAGAAATCAAGATCAATATATATTATTTTATTTGTCTAGTTCATAGTCCACTACAGAGAAGTTAATCCATGCGTATAGTACCTAAATAAAGGATTACAGATAAACTATATCTGGAGAAGAGGGTCCAAAATTAAGATCCCACATAACAGTTAAAAATAGAATTTTTATTAATACAAATACTACCAAATTAAGATACTTCAATCATATATAAGACAATAAGTTGCTCTTTATATGTAAACTGAGTATATAATAAATATAGAGTTATATATTATTATGTATGACCAACCACTCCTACACCCTTCTACAATAACATATAATATTTTTCAGATCAAACATATATGAAATCTCTAATTTTCTGATTTGCTAATATTTAAATTAAGAATTTATTTGGTCATGAATATTATTTATTTTATACGTTATATTCATTTACTTAGGACTAGGTAATTATCTAAACAAATAAAAATGTAAGGCTTATCAGAGAAGATCTTATAAAGCAATCTTGAGAGAACTTCATACAATAAACTATATTATTAATTATGTCATTCGCTCTTGTCTCCTTGTTATATCATCACAATTGATTCATGTTTCTTTTCCTTCAACTTATAAACATCTTAACGCTACTAGTAATATTCGGTAGAAACAAAATACCAACGTAAATTTAGAGATCGCGATATACAATAAGAGCCATATCCTCATTATATAATGTATATTCAAATTCTAAATCACTATGTTTTTGTTCTATTTTCTTTACTTTCAACTATCATTCATAAACATTAAATCTTCATGTGCCATTTTCTGCAGAGACCTAAGATTGGTAAATTTAAGTTATTTCTAACCTTTAAGTAGTTTGATTAGTGGAAACGATTTGAATAATACTATAACAGATATGTTACACGTATTCTTAACTTAGTGTAGTCCCAAATATTACCAGTGCCAAAATTACTCTATTCCTATATCAAGTAACACACGAGAGAATAAATAATATTTCTTATATACTCTATTTATATATATCTAATATATTTTTTACTGTGCAATTTATGAGTAACAATAAATCAAAACTTATATCTATCTAGATCATTCACTATCCTCTTCACATTCACTATATATCCTAGTGAACTTTAGGTGACATGAGTAGCTGATTTATATCAATTCAGTATATACTAAAATAATTACTATCGCTACTAAAAAACTTTGTAACTATCTAATATTTTCAAATCGTGTCACGACATTTCTGAGTTATAAATCTAATTCTTTCTTAATAATCTACCATCAAAATATATCAGATAGACTAGTGACCTAATTAAATGACATATGCTTCTAATTCACCCTTTCGTTTGAGAAGAGTTAAATAAAGCTAGCTTAAGTATGAAAAAAATCTTAATAAAATCGAGAGATTTTTCAGGATAATTCGAGAGTGGAGAGTAATTCCTCGCTATCAATATACTTAAACGATGAGACTTTATAGCAACTAGCGCACTGAAATAATAATCAACTTCTGCAAACAATTGAGAGCCTAGATATTGGAGAAACATAAAGAACACTCCTTTAACTCTCACGATCGTCGAGTCCAACACTAGCACTTACAACAGATATAATTTCGACCTACCCTAACACACGTTTATTGCAGGAAATACCTTACTTTCCCCGACTATGAAGGGTGGTGTTACACAGTATCTCTTAATCATTAAGTGTTCTAACATGCAATATCATCACCGAGTACACTACATACTTGTGTCAGTATGTAGAGTTGACATATTGAGCTCGTGCTGGAAGATCGCCTTAAGAAGGAGATGTATCAGATAATCTGAAATGTAACTCATGATTGGAATTTACAATGACGACACTTCTACTGAGTCGAGATTGACACTTATAGTATGGGATTTTGCCTATGGATGAACATTCGGAGTAAAACACGACGACAGTTTGGTGAAGATGACAAATTAACAGTGCGTGTTCCTAACTAATAGAAGTCCGTCTCTTGAACGCAGATCGACTAATACACGTTAAACGAAAGTAGTATATCAACTATGCGCAAGAATAGCCAGTAATCAACTGACACAGAGCTTCACCAAAGTGATTCGCCATCCACTAAATAAAGACAATACATCAAAAGGTGTGTTTGACAGTAATTCCGGGGAGAATTACCGTGAATAGCGCACACAGACGCAGCGAGCGGTAACCAACATCGCGCAATACAATCCGATGGCAACTATGTTACACTATTAAGGCACTTGTCCACTATGATACCGCATCGATGATACTGGCTAACTGGTTGCAAAGGGCTAAGAGCTCCATCATATGCACCTACGATAAGAACGTAAATGTCTCAAATATTCAGTACCCAAAATATATGCAAAGCTTCGTGTAAAAAGATCTGTCAGCGTAACTAGATTATACATGACAATATTCACTATTTCACTATCAATATGTACCGGATCTATATTATTTTTCTAGTTGTATATGTGACCTAGTACCATACTAATCGTGCATTTATCTCCACACGATGATGTATTTATGGGAAATATATTGATTATTCTACCTAATACTTACATTCTATTTTACTTAAGCGTAGTCAGCCCGATGAAATTTTATAGTTATATATGGTCATAAATCAAACTTATAATATATTAAGTAATATTATCAACCGATATAATATATTATATATATTAATTATCTATATATATATTATATTATATATATATATTTAATATTAATATATTAATATATTAAATATATATTATATTGAGAAAATGATCATCGGGATTCTTTTAAATAATTATGATATATTATTCTTATATTACATATCAAATATTATCTATAATAAGCATAATGAGTAGTACGGTGGTGGTATGTATGGGAGTTCATAAATATACTATTAACCAGAATAAAGCTCAAACATCTACTGTATTTGAAATCTAAGTTAGTACTAGCACTTATAGCGGTAAATTCGATTGCTGAACGGATAGAACGAAGGTCTCTATATCCCTGTTACTTCGAGTCGTTTCTAAGGTTTCTACCAGTCAAATAGGTATAATAAATATATATACATTCATTCAAAAACGGGACCATTTTATACTAGTGTGTAAATACTAAAAATTAAAAAAAAAAAAAAAAAAAAAAAAAAAAAAAAAAAAAAAAAAAAAAAAAAAAAAAAAAAAAAAAAAAAAAAAAAAAAAAAATTAATATTATATATATATATATATATATATATATATATATATTATAACATATTAATATATATAATATATAATATATAATAATTATTTTATTAATAATATATATAATATATATAATTATATAATATTAATATATATATATATATATATATTATATAATATATATATATATATATATTAATTAAATAATTAACATATAATATATAACTTGAGGTAAGTTAGACTTAGCATATATTATGGTAAATTCATTGTCTCTATGTTTCTAATCTAAAGGTCATAGTACTCACGCCATTGATAAAGCCGTTACATATATTAATTAAAAGTATACTCACAATACAAAATAGAGACTAATGATTGGAGAATACCTCGACTCCATAAAAAATAAATCAATAAACAATTTAAAAAAATTTTAAATACTCAATTGAAAAAATTAATATATTTCTAAAATATTTATTTGAATAATAAAAAATAAAATCTTTAAAAAAAAAAAAAATTTATTATTTTTATTATTTATTATTTAATTATTATTAATTTAGATTATTATTCAGATACTTCTATTGAGATTTTTAAAAGGTATTATAAAATAAAATATCGATCAAATATTCTACCTAAAAACAGACTATAATTATAGACGAACATGAATTTACTTTTATTATTATAAATTTATCATAAATATAATTCAATTACTCACTTAATTAAAAAATTTTCTAAAAATAAAACAAATGTACGAAATAATAGAGCAAGTAATATATTAAACTATTATATAATTATTAATAACTACTAATTAATATTACTAAATTTAAATAAAACAAGTAGAATACATATATATGAATAATATTATAAAATAGTAAATAGATGAATTTATAATTCGACTCTCTTATTACCAAGAAATAATTAGAGTAATCTAAGAATAAATGAAATATCAGACGAGCATAGAAATAAATACAAAGGACTAAAAAATAATTACATAGATAAATAATAATTACAAAATCATAAAATTTAAAATAGCTCAAATTCTTTTGAAAAATGAACACTTCAATGAGGTATTCGGAAATGCTATGGCTTTATCGATCTCGACATTTGAACTCAATTACGAGAGAGGTTGTTTATTATACTATTAGTAGATCATAACTGTAGTATAGTATATCTGAATAGTAAACTCAATACT
>SEYY01000337.1:199309-201809 GCA_009176605.1 Armadillidium nasatum
TTATATTGTGTTTTTTTGTTTCTATTTTCCTGTTTGAGTAAAATGAGAAAAAAAAATTGTTAGAATTTTTTTTTTATTTTTTTTTTTTTTTAAGAAACAGCAAAACATACTTTATAAATACGATTTAAAATTTACAACAATTACAAAACGTAAATAAAGGATAAATTCTAAAAAGATAATTTTTTTTTACTTACAATAGTAATTATAAACACTAATGACATTAAAATATGAGTCTTATTTTATCTATACAAAACACATTATTAAAAAATTTTTAAACTTTAAATTAAATATCGAGAGTTGCTTCAGATCAGAAATTGAGGAAAAAAGAACAAAACTAAAATTCTGATAGAAAAAACGAGAGAGATAACTTTTCTTAAACTATATATATATATATATATATATATATATATATATATATATATATATATATATATATATATATATATATATATATATATATATATATATATATATATATATATATATATATATATATATATATATATATATATATATATATATATATATATATATATATATATATATATATATATATATATATATATATATATATATATATATATATATATATATATATATATATATATATATATATATATATATATACTTTTCAGATACTATCATTTATGCAAATAGTATATTTAAAATTTTCAATATTAATAATGTGTATTAGAAGTAAGACATAATTCAATATTTGGACATCCAAGTGAATTTTCGCCTTCGATGATTCCTTCAGAAAGAGATATTTTTAGAAATTAAAAAATTTCTTACGAATAGAGAGCAAGTACATTCGAAATGTTTGGCAGTGGCTATAGATGGTTAGAAAATTATTGCAAGGGACGCGGAATCGATCTGGAGAAAGTTTTCCTTTCCACTTAATCGAATGTATTTAAGAGTTCAAAGACTTATAGAGTCAGTTTCAAAACTAAATAAGATCCCACCAAGCAGACGAAAGGATATGTTTGAAAGTGATGCAAAATCATATGATTTGATATTGAACATTTGCAACTGTAGTGAAAAAAAAACTGGAAAGTAGTCATTGTAGATGCAAAATTAGAATACCTGTTTTTGAATGGGAATCCTTTGTAGGTCAAAAATAAAAGAAAAACCATCTTGGGACAATTGATAAAGCAATAACAGGTGAGAGAGGAAAAAATGTTGAATGTTTTGAAAGCCTCGGCAGGGGTAGTGGTTGTAGCAGCAGCAGTAGCAGTATCCGAGCCGTAGAAATTTTTGGCCTTCCAATTAACACAGGATTAAAATTTGATTTTATGGAAGAAGAGACATTGGAAATAGAGGGAATCGGAAATGATGATGAATTTCTTCCAGAATTTGAACTTAGAGAAAATTCTCAGAATAGATTTGTGTATGAACATTTAGCGATATCAGCTGCCAGGTTTCGCGTAACATATAGAGTCACTGCATTATTAAAGGATATGGGGATATTGAATGAAAGTAACATGTTGAATAGGAAAAAAATGTTGAAAGAGAGATGAAACGTGTTTGAAAAAAAAAATGACATCAAAATGAAATTAGAAAACAAACAAACTGAATGCATTGAATTTGACGGCAGAAAAGATCAAACCAAAAGAAAAGATGGAACTGAATTGGAAGAACATTATGTCATTATAAAAGATCCAGATGATATTTACATGTCTCATGTTACACTAGATTCTGCCAATGACCGATGTATTACTGATGAAATAGTAACTTTCTTAATTGATTCTAATAGCGAGACTTCCATTGAAGCTATAGGATTCCAGATAACACTGGAAGAGTTGGTGGAGTGTGAGACAAATTGAAATATATATAGGAAGATCGATACAGGGGTTAATTTACTTCTTACATGCAAATGAACTTCTATTCAGATACACATTCGAGGCAATTGATGAACAAACATCAGGACCAAAAATTTTAAGGATACCATTGGAAATAAAATTTAAGAAGATGTAAATGTAGGTAGAGGTAGTTGATTTTGAACTTGTAAGCAGCAACTTTGAAAAAATCCCTGAAGATATCGTTAAGCAAATTTGCACTGACCAAAAATATTTGTATAAAATGTGCATTAATATAAAATCAGGGAATATATCGCCATCATAGCCAAGAAATATCTGGCCACCCTTCATCATCTCAGATGGCTAACAAAAGCAAACAGGATCTTACAGTTATACGTTTCCATAAAACATCCAAGCAAAACTCTTTAAAATCTAGTAAATATAATAATAAAAGTTTACGCACCTGGGTGATTTTGGATAAAGTCACATCCAAAATTTTTTTTTTTTTTTTTTTTTTGTATGTTAATAACTTTCTATTATTTTTAATTAAATCATATATATATATATATATATATATATATATATATATATATATATATATATATATATATATATATATATATATATATATATATATATATATATATATATATATAATCTAAAGTAAAAATAAAGGGATGAAATTTATAAGCATTGTTGATTTA
>SEYY01000337.1:214309-221809 GCA_009176605.1 Armadillidium nasatum
ATATATATATATATATATATATTATATATATATATATATATATATATATAATATATATAGAGAGAGAGAGAGAGAGAAATGCTATAGTAGACGGAAAAATGCAGATTAAAAAAATTACCTAAACACTCACGCTCACAAACAGATGTATAAAAAAAAAAATAATTAAAAATAACAAACAAGTTTGATAATGGACTAGGCCTCTTCCATGTATGGATTTATCCTGAAGGCACAAATATATCCAGAAGGTACAGGTCGTCGCTTTAAGGCGTATCTTTTACTGTAACGTCAATAGGCATATTTCAAGGTCAACGTCATTTCTGTCATTTCTGTATTTCAGATTAGTATAGATTAAAAGACAGGTGAAGAGATGGCCTTTGCGCAGACAGATAACATATATAAAATATGCCTTCCCCGTTTCTAATGGTTCTTATTCAAATATTTATATTTTCTTTTCAAAATTATATATACTCACTTAAGTATATATATATATATATATATATATATATATATATATATAATATAAAATATATATAATAAAAAAAAAAAAAAATAAAAAAAAAAATAAAAAATATAAATATATATATATATATATATATATATATATATATATATATATATATATATATATATATATATATATATATATATATATATATATATATATATATATATATATATATATATATATATATATATATTGAATATATCAGTGTTTCCCAGCCCTTTTTACCTTGAACCGCAAAGGTTAGCTAAAGTGTTTCAGGAGATCATGGAATGATAGTAATATTAATTCTTGTTTCTTATTTGAGGCAAACATTAATTGTAAATAAAAGAGATTTTGTTTTAGATTGTTCTTATTAAAGTTAAATTTTTAAGACATTTTTCAAATTCTTCATAAATATGATGATTTTCTTGGCATTAAAGGAGTTTGGCCTACAACTCATGGACACCCTCTCTCTCTCTCTCTCTCTCTCTCTCTCTCTCTCTCTCTCTCTCTCTCTCTCTCTCTCTCTCTCTCTCTCTCTCTCTCTCTCTCTCTCTCTCTCTTCTGTCCGAACAGTTAAAATTTTAATTTATTACTTAATTGATGATTTGAATTATTAATTATAATCTGATGTTACAGTACCTAAAATGAAACAGAATTAGTTTTCAAAAATTTACAAAGAAAATGCTTAAAAAGTATTATTTTATTATATTTTTTCATACAATACTCTTTTGTTCAAAGTAGTGAGGGAGATCTAAATCGATACACCTGAAAAGGTATTCAGATTTCAAAATCCTAAAGACGTCATCAGTAACTGTTAACTTCATTTTTCTTGAAAAATTTAGCCCTCTTCTGTAAGTCTTCTGGATAATTAGTATCAGAGAACTCATCACTAGGTTTGACTTCAAAATTAGATCCTTAAAACTTTAATAAATGGTTTTTTTACATTTGACGAAATATGTAACATTATATGGTCAGAAAGATTCTAGCACTGACCAATTTACCTAAATTAAAGGAATTTCTTTCTTGAATCTTGGTCAGCCCGTTATGTGGGAAGTTTTAATAATTTAAATTTGAAGCAAAGCTATAACTACTTTACTCATAAACCCTGAATAATTATTTAAGTATTAAAGACGTAATATTTATATTAAATAATTTTTAAATTATAAAATGATTAAAATTTCCATCAGAATTTTAATTACTTCTATATTCAAAATTTTTTCTTAATCTTCTGCTCTTTAAATTGCATCCTATTTAAACAGAGTTTCTCAACGTCAGGTCTTAATCAAAGAACAAACAATTTTAGAAGGTAAAATAAAGAAAATAAAGGAACATCCTTGATTTTAAAGTTTTATTTAAAACTACAATTATGCAAGGTTAGGAGTTAGGATAGGAAAGGATTCAGTTAATAAGGGGAGTCAGGTTTCAAGAAGTTCAGTAAACCTTAGCAAGGAGAAAGATCTATTAGAGAATAAGTCTTGAATCTACATTTTGAAAGCATAAATGGTAATTATTCTACCCATCTCTCCTACTCTACTCATCTGTTTTTCGGTTTGAAGGTGAATCCTTTGATGCATCGGTGGAATTATCAAAAGCATTAAAAAATGTTTGCAAAGGGCTTTCATTTTTAAACTTTTCTTTCTCGCCTCTTCTATGTAACATTATATCCGGTTTCCTTTAAGACCTTTCCATATCATCTGTTGTAGATGGTAAACACACTTCAAAATCAGTTATTTTTAACAAATGTGATTCCTTAGATTCACTTTATAATTTTATCTCTTTTTTTTAATATTCATCAATGACCTTCTTTGTGTTATTTCATCAATAATTATTCTTATTTCTATGACTAACTTATAACAAGAATTCCTTCTGCAACTTAAATAGCGACACTTCCATTTGCAAATAGGAGATTCTAGAGCAAATCCTTGGAGAAATGGACCTCTCATTTTCTTTCGAATTCTTAGTTTTTTCAGAATTTTTTTTTCCGATGCTCTGTAATTCAATTCCTTCTGACTTAAAACAATTTTAAATGCCGTTGTGTGGAATGTTGACATTGGGTCGCGGGCCTTTGCCAATCAGAGATTTTATATATATATAATATATATATATATATATATATATATATATATATATATATATATATATATATATATATATATATATATATATATATATATATATATATAATAGAGAGAGAGACTAATTAAAAAAATTTCATAAGAATCCGAGATATTTTACCCCAGTACCTCGAACCCGGTACCCTTTCTTCTTTGTATTAATTTGCTAAGGAAAAAGAAATAAATGTATTTTAATAAATGTGTATCACATTACAGACCCAGCAATATCTAATACACTTTCTTATTGAATTCCACAGGGTTGAGATATTAATTGTTATCTATGTATAAAGATAAACCCCAGTTGTAGAATTCCATTAGGCTGAGAGAAAGACTTGAGACATTTGGGGAAGCCTAAAGAACAGAAGAACTCAGACAAAATTAGTCACTGGCTGAGTCAAGTGAGAGTTGATCCTCTTGGGGTTAAAGCAAGATAATTTGACTTCCGAGTTTGTGGCGATGAAAACCTTCCTCAGGAGAGGTCAATGTTGACGTTCACTTATGGAAAAAAGAAGAATAAGAAAATTGTAAAAAGGAAATTACTCAATCTTGATGAGGTGACAGAGTTCATCTAAAGCGATATAATTTGTTTCTACACAGCATTTGTAGCAATTGTATCAATTACGTTAAGGAAAAGCTAAGCCACTTTTCGTTGAGACGAATATTGTCACAAAAAAAAAAACAAAAAAAAAAACAAAAAAAAAAAAAACCTTTCATTCCAGTATTGAATAAAACACTTTTGGTCTTTTAGGAATATTTGTGTCCTGCAGATGTTTTTAGTTATATATATTAAAACACTCTCAATATACTGTATATATATATATATATATATATATATATATATATATATATATATATATATATATATATATATATATATATATATATATATATATATATATATATATATATATATATATATATATATATATATATAATATATATATATATATATAATATATATATATATATATATATATATATATATATATATATATATATATATATATATATATATATATATATATATATATATATATATATATATATATATACATATTAACAAATTAACATTTTAATATTATATATATATATATATATATATATATATATATATATATATATATATATATATATATATATATATATATATATATATATATATATATATATATATATATATATATATATATATATATATATATATATATTATATATATATAGAAGGTTTGTAAACAATTACAAATGAAACTTCGCCACTGCAAATACTATTATTCGACTGTTATTGTTTTGTTTTCTTTCTTAGTCGAGAGATAACATCGACTGTGCTTTCCGTATAAGAAAATAATAAAATAAAATTCTTATCCTCTGATTGTAAAACAATATTTCATTCAGGCGTTTCTTTGCATTTTCTTTTTCAATTTTTCGTTGAATCACTACTGTTGGTATTAATGCATTTTACGACTTTAAGAGAGAAATTGTTTCAGCTTCCCTCTCCGTATAAAAAAATATTATGAAAATTTATTATAAGGTCACTTAAAACATAATATATATATATATATATATATATATATATATATATATATATATAATATATATATATATATATATATATATATATATATATATATATATATATATATATATATATATATATTATTATATAATTTTTTTTTTTTTATATTCATGTTGAACACTAAAAATATTCTTAAATTCTTTTTTCAATGACAAATGTCTAAAACGTTTGATAGTTCAATTTTAAAATTTAAAATATTTTTTTCTCCAAATTTTTCCTGTTGCCTCCAAATAGTTTATGAAAAAAAAAAAAAAAAAAAAAAAAAAACAATTTATAGAATAAAAGATGCTGATAAGAAAAACTTAGATTTGCAGTAACAAATTTATTAAAGAAATAAAAGAAACATTTGCTTTAAAAAGAAATGTATTTTATGATTCATTTATCGGCTCTTGAGGGGAAAACTTTGGTTCAGGGGAGAATGAAAATCCACGAAGTTCAAACCATTCTTTCTTATTTGTATGGAAGCAACGACTGAAGCAGTTTAGAGCCTATTTTGCCCCTTCAGAATAACACCGGCGCCTCAGGACACACTTCTTCAGTTCTCTTTTTCTTCTGTTTTTAAATGCTGAACAAGTTCTTCATTCGTTGCAGAATAGATAAAAGGGATATACAAATCTCTTTCTCTTCTCTTCTCTCTCTCTCTCTTATTATATATATATATATATATATATATATATATATATATATATATATATATATATATATATATATATATATATATATATATATATATATATATATATATATATATATATATATATATATATATATATATATTATATATATATATATATATATATTGAAACCAAGAAAAAGCATTCAGTTATATAGCTCTTTTCTTCCAATTTTCCATTTCTAAAAAAAATTAACGAAGGAAGAAACATATTTCTAATTCTTTCTTTCATTTTAATTTAATTAATGGGTCTGACATTACCTCATTTTGAAGAGTTTTCGCACCTTTCAGATCTTGCGATGGTCTTTAAGTGATATTATGTTGTAAAAGGTGTTATTTCAATTAAGAAATAAAACAGAGATATTGATTACGTTCGTTCTGTGTTTGTTTTAGATAATTAAATTTTTTTGACTCGTTTTTCTTTTTTTTTTGACATTGATTTTTTTGTTTAAAAAAATAATCTGAGTTCTTTTATATTTATTATTGAAATTTTTTTCAAATTCCACTCTATATGAATATCCCTAATTAAATATAATGAAAAATTTATAAATTCTTCCGTTATATATATATATATATATATATATATATATATATATATATATATATATATATATATATATATATATATATATATATATATATATATATATATATATATATATATATATATATATATATATATATATATATATATATATATATATATATATATATATATATATTATTATATATATATATATATATATATATATATATATATATATATATATATATATATATATATATATATATATATATATATATATATATATATATATATATATATATATATATATATATATATATATATATATATATATATATATATATATATATATATATATATATATATATATATATATATATATATATATATATATATATATATATATATATATATATATATATATATATATATATATATATATATATATATATATATATATATATATATATATATATATATATATATATATATATATATATATATATATATATATATATATATAATATAGCTTTTACATTTCAGGTAAAAAGAAACTAAATTTGATTTTAATTATATTTAAGGAACAAACTCGAAATTCAAAAATTTCTCAAAGACCAAAAAAAAAAAATATTTTCTGTTCCAAAAACAATTATTTAATTTGCAACAGATAAATTAAAAGGTTTTATTTCCTGTCCTTAAAAATTTTGAATTATTTTTAAATAAAATCAGTCAATAAAATACATAATAAATGTTGCCAAGGTTTGTGATGAGAAACTACGTTGCTTTAATTAAACCTAGAAAGATGATCAGTATTTTAACTTTTTTTTTTCTTTTTTTTTTTCTTTTTTTTTTTTTTTTTTAAGTTCACATCTCACTGGCATTGCCCTATTCTATACATAGAATCCCCAAGTTAGATCGAACCGGCACCCGCAAAAACGTGAGTCATTCGCTCTACCTTTTGAGCCACGGTAGACCTAAAAGCTCTAAATATCTTTTTTAAAAAGGTTTGAACTCGAGAGTTTGATGTTGAGTCTACCGCAATGTATATTAAATCAAAAACCAAATCTGAATATCTTTCAAGTACCTCTCTCAACCATGAAAAAAATTTTTTTTTTTTTTTTTTTTAAATCTTTGCAACAATCTTTTTTAAAAATGAAGTTCAACTCTCTCTTTCTCAGAAGATTATTTGAATAAAAACTAAAATATTTTTTCTTCCCTTTTTATCACTCCAGTGTATCATGGATGATTAATTTCGCTGATTTCAACCAATTGAAAAACCACCCAACAAAATTATAATAATAATAATTAATAATAATAATAATAATAATAAATAATAAATATAAAATAATAATGATAATAATAATAATAATAATAATAAAAATAAAAATAACAATGAAAACAATAATTTAATAAAATATTATTATTATTTTTATTAATATTAATATTTTTTTTTTTTTTTTTTTTTTTTTTTTTTTTTTTTTTTTTTTTTTTTTTTTTTTTTTTTTTTTTTTTTTTTTTTTTTTTTTTATTTATTATTATTATTATTATATATTATATTATTATTATTATTATTATTATTATTATTATTATCATTATCATCATCATTATTATAATTATTATTATTATTATTATTATTATTATTATTATTATTATTATTATTATTATTATTATTATTATTATTATTATTATTATTATTATTATTATTATTATTATTATTATTATTATTATTATTATTATTATTAGTAGTAGTAGTAGTAGTAGTAGTAGTAGTAGTATTATTGATATTATTTGCCAACTTCATTATTGTAATAACTATTAGCTTCCAGATATTTTAATGTTACTATTATCTTTAAGGAACTTGTTTAAGTAAAAAAAAAAAAATTTTCGTATCCAGTGTTTGTTTCTTAGTTATAATCTTCATTTTAATAATGATTGATATTAATTTAGTATTAATTTATTGGGTTCCAATTACGAATTCGTCCCCAAGAAGCCCATTTCAGTTTTGTATTGATACATATAAAGTTTACCATTTTTGCCTATACAACTTCTATAGCTGGAAAATTGAATAATGGTTATTAAAAATTATGATTATTATTATCATTATTATTATTATTATTATTATTATTA
>SEYY01000337.1:224309-226809 GCA_009176605.1 Armadillidium nasatum
AGGCCGACAAGACCTGATACACGGCGTTTAAAGGTGCCTAAGTCATAGGAAGTTGGGAAAATAGATGAAGGAAGTGTGTTCCAGACTTTACCAGTAGAGTACATGTAAGATTGAGCATAGCGGTTAAGTCTGGGGTCAGAGAGTTGGACAGAGAAAGGATGAGACTGTGTAGAAAGACGAGTCGCATGAACCCTTCTTAATGGAGGAGGTATGCGACGAGAGAGAGTTCAGAAGAGCAATGTCCATTGTAATAGCGATAGTAAAGAGATAGTGACGCAACATTTCGACCGGCAGAAAGAGATTGGAGAGAATTAGTGAGAGCAGGAGAATTGATAAGGCGAAAAGCTCTAAACTCCACCTTTTCCAGGAGAGCTGTATGTGTGGAACCACCCCAGATGTCCTCCCCCTATATATATATATATATATATATATATATATATATATATATATATATATATATATATATATATATATATATATATATATATATATATATATATATATATATATATATATATATATATATACATATATATGCAACATTATAGGAACTTTTAGGAATGGAGGTCGAAGTTGAAATTCGAAGGTTTCATTCAACTAATTTTCGAAATAAAACCAAAAAAAATTAACGTAAAAGAATTTCTTTCTTTTTCAGATTCGTTTTTTTCTCATTTCTTTCATCATAGATTCATTCAATGAAGGAATTTTTAATCAAAATATTTTTATATCTTCTTAACTGTTATTAAAAGAGAACAGTTTGGCCTGTACGTAGACCAGTACTAATACATTATTATTTTATTATTAATTTACATATTTATCTTCATATTAAGCATAAATGCATAACTAATCATCGAATTTAATCTTCATTCTTTTAATCTTTTAAAAGATCTTCAAAATCTACAATGAAGAGTAAATATTTTGATTCGGAAGAAGATGGAAATTATGTTAAATAAAAATGATTTTAATCGTATTTGATATTATTTTAGCTAAAATTAATCGATGCATAACAAAAATAAACATGATTCTTCAAATACTTATATATATATATATATTATATATATATATATATATATATTATATAATATATATATATATATATATATATATATATATATATATATATATATATATATATATATATATATATATTTATATTATAGGGATGGAGCGATACCAAAATTTTTACCGATACCGATACCAATTTTTTTACCGATACCGATACCTAAAAATTACCAGATACCGATACCGATACCGGTATCGGTATCGGAAAATATGCCGATACTACTACCGATACCAATACCGATACCGATACCGATACTTTACTCTTATCCAAAAAATTTGCCGATACCGATACCGATACTGAAAAGGCCGATACCGATACCGATACCGATACCGGTATCGGAAAATATGCCGATACTTGCCGATACCGATACCGATACCGATACCGATACTTCACTCCATCCCTAATATATATATATATATATATATATATATATATATATATATAAGATCTGAGTAACTACAAAAGTGTAAAGAGCAAATAAGATGACTCGGTTTTTGAAGGTTTTTGGAATTAAATACTGATAGCGAAAAACTGAAAAAAAAATGTAATACTCAAATATATATATATATATATATATATATATATATATATATATATATATATATATATATATATATATATATATATATATATATATATATATATATATATATATATATATATATATATATATATATATATATATATATATATATATATATATATATATATATATATATTATATATATATATATATATATATACATATATATACATATATATATATATATATATATATATATATATATATATATATATATATATATATATATATATATATATATATATATATATATATATATATATCTAAAAGAAAATAACCTGCTTGTAATTTATATTCGAGTTTAGAAATTTATTCTCTTTCTCCTAAAAATATCAAAATAGAGTTATTTTTATTATAGAGAGTTATTTTTATTATAAAAGAATCTGGTGGGTGGAAATCCTTAATGCCACTATAGAACGAATGCAAAGGAAACTTTTTTTGGGATAAGAAATTTCAACAGAGATAGTTAAAATAAGATCTATTAACGTCCACAAATTTATCCGAGAAGAGTAGTTATGTTGGCGAAAGATTTGAGGACAGTAGAATTCATTATATTAGAGAAAGCTGAAAGAAAAATTGATTGGACAGAATAAAAGATGCTCGGGAGGGTCAGTGATGATAGGCGAAAGTAAGAAGAAAATATTTGAAACATTCTTTTCCTTTAAAGAAGAGAGATCTGAGTAAAATATATTAAATGGATAACACCCACTCGATATATAAAGCACCTCTACTGCACCCAATTAAAAGCCAGCAATTGAGGTATTAAATACCAAATTCCTGAGGTGGAAATAGAGCTTTACTCCCTTTTTATATTTGCTTAAACTAGAATACTTAAATGATTCTCCCAACAGAGA
>SEYY01000337.1:231809-244309 GCA_009176605.1 Armadillidium nasatum
ATTTTAATTAATATTATTTTAATTATTATTATTATTATTATTATTATTATTATTATTATTATTATTATTATTATTATTATTATTATTATTATTATTATTATTATTATTATTAATGACTTTTAGTTTCTACTCTTTGTTGATTCCTAATGAAAATCAACTTGCAAACCAAACACATAATCTATTGTATACTTTATTATTATTATAATTTATATAATTATATTTATTATTATATATATATATATATATATATATATATATATTATATATATATATTATATATATATATATATATATATATATATATATATATATATATATATATATATATATATATATATATATATATATATCGAATTTTTCTATTTCCTATTCAAAATAATATACAGACTTCTTCAACTGTGATATATTGATAACCAATTAAAAAAATTCCAGGAAGTATATATAATACTTCCTGGAATTTTTTAATTGGTCATCAAAATGTAAGAGTTGAAGAAGCCTGGATATTATGTTGAAAAGGAAATAGAAAATTCGAATGACGAAAAGCTCTTCACAGAACAACAGAGGGCGTCCATCTTTGTACGCTGTAATTTATTTAGTTATTATATTATAGTTATTATTATTATAAATTATAGGTTTATTAGGAAAAGGTTGAATGAGAAGAGTGGAAAAATATCTTCTTAGAGTGTTTCATTAACTTAGAAGTACGTAAGAGGATAAACAGAAAGAAGTCAAGTTAGATAAGGTATTGTGTGTTAAATGTGTGTTTAACTACTTATTTAATTTCCATGAGAGGATTGAGTTATTCCAAGAACTTTAAAGCAAGTTTAAGGTTAAATTGAAGAGAGAGAGAGAGAGAGAGAGAGAGAGAGAGAGAGAGAGAGAGAGAGAGAGAGAGAGAGAGAGAGAGAGAGAGAGAGAGAGAGAGAGAGAGAGAGTTATTTTCTAAGAGAATGAATAATATCTTCATGGTTTCTTAACGTGTATTCACATAACATATCTTATAGTTTAAGTGAGAATGAAGCAGAAGATGAGAAGAGTCATTCATAATGAATAAAATTTCAAGAGAGAAAAAAAGAAAGAGTGAGAGAGAAAAAAGATATAGAAAAGGAGAAAGAGATCATTAATATTTTAAATAATGCTTTTTAAATGAAGTAAAGTATTAAAATTGTAGAAGATAAACTAGAATAAAACTAGAATAAAAATTTTCGTTATGGACAAACCTGATTGTTTCAGTTTTTCAATTGATTGACTTTTGATTTCTATTTTAAAATGAGGGAATAGCAAAAAAACAAATCTGAAAAAATTGAAAGCTTTCACTGGTAGGAAATGAAAATCTTGAGCAATTGCGTTGGTGAATAATTACCCCTTTTGAAAGACTAGAGGAAATAATGGCGAACAGTTTCAGCATCTGAAGAAAAAGGAAAATATATGAACCTATTTTTTTATACCTTTGTAGTTCAATGATCAAAGTAGACTTCTGCAGCGTCTAGAAATTGATCAAGTCTTACTTGACAAATACAAGCAAACAACTAAATAACCTTCAATCCTCTCATTACAAACAGGACATTCTACACCGGAAAACTTGAAGCAAAATACTTAATGAGAAACAAAGCTAAATTTTATAAAGACTTCCTCTGCTCATTTAGAAATAAAAAAAAAAAGAATGTTTAAAGATTCTAAAAGGGAAGCTCGAGGTTAAAATCTGAAGAAGTGAGGAAAAATCTGACAAATGATAGAGATGATGGCTCTTACTTGTAGAAAAATCAGTCACAAACATAACAAAATAGGGATATTCAATTCAAGTTAAAGATTAGGTAGTTCATAGTGTAAAAAGACACTAGGAAATTTGCACCTTCCCCAACTGACTTTGATAATGGAAAACTATATATATATATATATATATATATATATATATATATATATATATATATATATATATATATATATATATATATATATATATATATATATATATATATATATATATATATATCCTCCGGTGGGCAAAGGCAGGAGGTCTACCAAATTCCAACAGAGTTGGAAAACTCTACCCTGGTCGATGGAGGCCGACATGTCCAGATACAAGGCGCTTAAAATATGCAAGTCAAAGGAAGTTGAGAAAACAGGTAAAGGGAGTGTGTTACAGACTTTACCAGTAAAGTATATGTAAGATTGAGCATAGCGGTTAAGTCTGGGGTCTGAGAGTTGGACAGAGAAAGGATGAGAATGTGTAGAAAGGCGTGTCGCACGAGCTCTTCTCAATGGAGGAGATATGTAGCAAGAGAGTTCAGAAGAACAGTGTCTGTTGTAAAAGCGATAGTAAAGAGAGAGTGACGTAACAATTCGACGGGCAGAAAGAGATTGGAGAGAGTCAGTAAGAGCAGGAGAGTTGATATAACGAAAATTGGTAGACTCCATCTCTTCATGGAGAGCTGTATGAGTGGAGCCATCCCAGA
This sequence comes from Armadillidium nasatum, assembly GCA_009176605.1. Taxonomy (NCBI): domain Eukaryota; kingdom Metazoa; phylum Arthropoda; class Malacostraca; order Isopoda; family Armadillidiidae; genus Armadillidium; species Armadillidium nasatum. The sequence goes on from SEYY01000337.1 coordinate 234,266, forward strand.
TGTACGAAGCATGCTTTATACAGGGACGAACAACACCCCTATAGAGAGCAAGCAACTGGGGTGGCATGAAATAGTTCTGAAAGTGCCTCAGAACACCCAACCTCTTAGAAGCTTGTTTAGAAAGAGAAGAAATGAGATCTTTCCATGAAAGAGTAGGAATAGCTTCGGAATCGTTTAAAGTTGAATTAGAGGAAAAAGTTTGTGGGAAGAGTTCAGTTTTAGAAAAAGGTAAAACAGCAGTTGCGCCGTCGGAAGATACTAAAGGAAGGAAAGAGGAAGAAGCAAATGTAGAGTTGACATCTTTTGCAAAATGCCAGAAGGAGCGTGAGGAAAAGGAACCAGAAAGATTATTGCATTTTCTAAGGAGAAAAAAGTTTTTAGTGTTACGAAGGATAGATTTTGCACGATTCCGAAATGAAATATAAGTAGAGTGAGTTTCTGGAGTCTGAAGACGACGGTAATCACTGAAAGTAACATCCCTATGACGGATAGCGCGAGAACAGGCAGAGTTAAACCAAGGTTTGTTAGGTTTAGTTGAGGAGAAAGATTATGGAATGTTCTCCTCCATGGAAGAGAGAATCATCTCGGTTATGCGTTCAACACACTTCGAGTGACCCCGCCTCCCAAGAAGGAATAATCATTCCAAGGGAAATCAACGAAGTACGATCGCCAATATATATATATATATAATATATATATATATATATATATATATATTATATATATATATATATATATATATATATATATATATATATATATATATATATATATATATATATATATATATATATATATAATATATATATATATATATATATATATATATATATATATATATATATATATATAATATATATATATATATTATATAATATATATATATATATATATATATATATATATATATATATATTATATATATATATATATATATATATATATATTATATTATATATATATATATATATATATATATATATATATATATATATATATATATATATATATATATATATATATGTTTTACAGGTTTTACAGTCATTATATAAAAATATTTTGTGAAAAAAACTTTATCATCTTACCAAAAAGTGAACCACAAGCCATAAAGAATTCTAGTTTAGTTAGGGATTAATTTCTTATTATAAAAAACGATGAACAAAGAAAACGTAATTTTTTTTGATAACTATTATAGATTAAGTTACATTTAAATAAAATGAAATAGTTATTCACTTCCAACACTCATTTGCCACAGTATTATATATATATATATATATATATATATATATATATTATATATATATATATATTATATTTATATATATATATATATATATATATATATATATATATATATATATATATATATATATATATATAATATATATATATACAGCTTCTAAGAGGCTGGGTGTTCTGAGGCGCCTTTGTAATTTCTTCACGTCACCCTAGCTACTTGCTCTGTAAAGGAATGCTGTTCCCCACTGTATGAAGTATTATGCTTCATACATCTAGGGTGATTCCATTAAGGACAAGAATTCCGACATTTTTCGAACTCTGGTGGATATTGGTGAGAATCTAATCTCTGCCCACTAGAGGATATATATATATATATATATATATAATATATATATATATATATATATATATATATATATATATATATATATATATATATATATATATATATATCATTCTTATCTCTGTATCCTCTTTCTATCTTTTCAAGTTTTCCGCAAGAAAGACACCCACCTGTTGAGATTGAATGTTTGTAGCATTTCGGTGCCGCAAGCTGGTCGGACTTATTTGATTTCCCACGGAATGCTTATTGCTTCTGTGGGAGGGGTCTTGGAGTGTGCAGAGCTCATTACCGTGATAATTCTCTCTAGCATGGAGGCGCACATTCAATTTTCTTTCCTTTCTACTAAACCCCAAAAAAAAACTTGTTTTAACTTTGCTTGTTCTCTTGCTATTCGCCGCAGGGATGCTGCCTTCAGTGAATAAAGTCATCTCTCAGAACTCACGCAACTTATATTCTCACGAATCTGCAGATCACTTTAAATTGAACTTGGTTGTTCCAGTCTGTAATGATTATTAAATGCATGTGATAACATATTTCATTGTTTACATTGCATGTTCGTACACAATATTTATGTTGATTAATTCGAAAATTTAAATGTTTAAAAATTTCACCAACATAAGCCCTCTCGCATCCCTCAGATGGCTAAACTGGGCTATTGTTAAGGAGTCTTCACTTTTTAAAATTGCGTTTGTGGTTTACTCCTTAACAATAGCCTTGTATCCACTTATTATTTTAAATTACTTAGCCTTATGGAAAGAAAATATTTAAGCTTTTTTTTATCCTCCTAGAATTGGAGCTTTAGGATTCTGTTTAGAAAATTAGGTCCATCTTGCCTTAGACAGACTCAACTTAATTCATTTTTTTATTAATTTTTAGATTGACATTTTGAGTATTAATCAAGTTGAATAAGTAATTTATTAATAAATGCAACTGATTTGACATTACTTAAGTGTTACCGGTTTAAGAGGGCCGTTTCTTATACAAGGTCTGAGGGTTCTTGCTTTTTTTGGTTGAAAAGCGCTTTTCTATTTAGGATGTTAGATTTCCTTGTTTTATATAAGAAATTTTTAGACTAATAACTTTCACTAAAAACTTTTATTCAGTAAATAATACAGAAATATTGAATTTCATTTACTATGACTATGTTAGTTAATGTATTTATTTAATTTTTTTCTTTGAAGTGTCATATTAGATTAAACATGAATGGTGGAGTTTTGCAGATCCAAATAGTAGTGTCTACATTTTAATTTAACGTAGTAATTCTTACTTATAAAAGATAATGATCTATTGATCTTATTACAAATATACATTAAGGAAGACATAGAAGCATATCTGTGTGGTTTTCATTGATGACTATTATATATTAATTAATAAAATAAATGATTTTGATAATTCAAACCTAACTCTTATATATATAATAATATATAATATTTAATAATATATATATATATATATATTATATATATATATATATATATATTACTAAATATATATATTATATATATATATATTTATATATATATATATATTAATTATATATAAATATATAATATATATATATTATTTATATATATAATATATATCTATATATATTTAAATAGTATATTTTAATAATATTATAAATGAGATAGGAATAATTGATTTAATAATATATAAAAAAAGTTATTACTCACTCAATAATTTAAACACCTCTTACTTATTACTTTATATTAAGTCAAATTTAAGTTTGGACCCTTTATCCTTTACGGATCTATAAATAATAGTCATAATATATAATAATTAATAATAATAAATTAATAATTAATAATAATAATCATTAATAATATAATATAATAACAATATAAAATAAATCAACTAATAATAATTTTATTAATTATTTATTAATTATTTAAATAATTAATAATAATAATAATATAATAATAATAATTATAATAATGATATAACTATTGTAGAATGGAGACATTAAATTGTATTTAATAATATTAACAAATAAAATTAATTTATTTTTATTTATTTGTGTATTTATTTATTTAATAATTTTTTAATTATTTCACCCTTAATTAGGACTCTAAAGCAATAACCGTTATCGACTAACCTACACAATACACTCGGTCTTCATACGCACGCTTAACGTGTGTGATTTTTGACTCGCACCATTATAAATTAATTATATAATACTCGTAATACTATCCAGCATAGGCGCCTATTTAATAATTTCATAAATATGCTTTTCATATGCATGCAATTCAAATGAAAAAGAAAAACCGTCATACATATATTGAAGATTTGAATGGACTCTCGTGTGTTAAAAGGGCACTACGTTATTGATAATACATAAATCTACGAAATAAGTTCTACCTAATAAAGGTATTCACTCGAATAACTTATATATAACGCCCCCACCTCTTCATGTATTCGGCTCTAAATTATATATATCCAATAAGTTAATTATAAGGTTGTTAAATGATAAAGGTAAATGTGAATATATAACTTTGCGGTGTTTCTTATATAAATATATATGGTCTTATATAGGTGAGCTAAGCAATATCTATTAAATATGAGTTAATGGATTGTTATGAATTACATAATTTATATATATAAACTTTAATAGTGATTTTACCTTTGAGCATATATTCTCATATTTTTATTAAAAATATTAACATAATTAATTTATATTTTTTTATAGTAATAATACGCCAGAAATAATTCTTTATTTCGCTTTTTGTGATTTAAAGTTTAAAATAACTTTGCACAATGATCCTAATATTTACGATTGTGAGCCTGGCAATTATATGATTATTTATTAAAGTAAAACTACTTGATATCAATATATAAATAAATATAAGCCCTCTATTATATTCTCTCATTAACTATACCAGTCGAACTTTGAGACAACTCTATCTTCGTTCACAATTCTCATTTTCACGCTCAATCATAACCTTCTCATCTTCCTTCATCAATAGTCTATACTCACCAATTTCAACTTACTCTTACGTGCACACATTAAATAGACTTATACTCTATACTCAGATGTACTTTATCGATAACACGGTTATTATCGCGATTTGATAGCAGTGGCTTGTGTATGTACACCCTTCAAAAGTCCCGAGGAGCAAACCCTTTTTCGTAATATCTTTCATAATTGATGAATATGAGCATTGATGCCTACAGCTACTTGGGTAAAGCGAAATAAGATATGCTCTAAATAATATTACTATTAGCTGAAAATTATTAGTTTATTATGTTATTATTATTATGACGTGGTTAATTGTAGATGTATATTTATAGATTTATATATTATAAAGATAAATATTTCCGGATAATATTAATTTTTAGAGATTTGAGTATATATGTTTTTAATAAATTTATTATATTTATTATATATTTTTAATATAATATTAATTGATTTTATATAATTTAGAAATAATTACTAGGCTACAAAATAAGGTTTGAATAGGATTTAAACCTTTAATATAATTAAGTTAATATATAATTATAAAAATAATTATCATTATTATTATTATTTAAAATGTCTTCTTTACTTAACTCAATATATATTTTATTTTATAGTATGCACTTAATTTTATAGTTTCTGAACATTATATTTTATCTTTGGCTCATCTTGCACGATTTAGTTTTGCAAGTATTTTGTATTATGTATATTTCATATCAAATATTGTTTTTGTATTCCTATTCATTTATATATTTATTTGGTACAGTGATAGATATTGTATTATCTGCCCTCTGTGCTCGTGTACATAGTCTCACTCTTAACTTTTAGTAAATTTATTTATAGTTAGACTTACATTTATTCTATCTAAATTTATACTTATTTATTTACTTATTTAATTTCCATTAAATATTTTATTATCTATTTAATTTGTAGATTTTTTTTAATTCAGTTTTTACTCTTTTTATTTGTTCAATAGTTTTTTCTTATAGGTAACATTAATTTTAAGTTTAATATATTTCATTAGTAATTTATTTTTTGTCTATTACATTATATATCATCTAATTTTAGCACAATTTACTCTAAATAAGTATATCAATACCAAACATTCCATGAGTAAATAGCTCACAAGTATCCCATCCATCATCAATCATCCCATTATTATTATTATTATCGATTATTACATCTATTATATACTATATTATATAATTAATAATTATATAACTCATATATATATTATATATATTAAATATTATTTATATAATAATATATATTATTGTTATATTATATTATTTTTTTTATTATTTTAATATATGTCATATTCTAATTACGGTTTAACTATTATCAGTATGATTTATTAGTATGCAATTTATTCACTAAAATTGGACATCACTTATTAATTATTTTATAATAGTAAATTTATTAATTATTTGATATTTCTATTTATTTCTTCAATTTATAGAAAAATATATTCTCGTTTATTATTCCAATTCCATTAACATTTCCATTATTTTAATATATTATTAATATCATTTTATTATGTATAATAAGATATGTCTATGGTATATAGTATGGATTGACATATCTGTTGACTCCTTCAATTTAATACCTCTAGTTATTGCGTTATGGCATATTTCATAAAGAAAATGTATAATTATTGATATACTCGTTTTACAGAAAAAACATGACAAACTAAAATACGCTAGTACTGGATATATACATTGTGAGTCTCTGGTTAAATTATATAGGGAATTCTAAAAAAGAAAGATACCAAAATTATGGTAAAAGTAAATCTCACTCTCAAATATTAAAACATAGTATAAACAATAACTACTTTTTATTATTATACTATTAGTTATACTGGTATTGAAAAGAAAATTATTTATCGAACTTAATACTTACTATTCTTCAAAAAATAAGAATGAATAAATCTAATATTGTTTCCTTATATTGCAATAAAATAATTTAAACCATATATATATAATATATACATTAATATAATCGTCATCATATTAGTCAAATTTCATATTTCAAGAAGTGGCATTCAATTAGAAGTTACAGTATATTATATCTCTTCTGTCAACTTAAGTTTTTATTAAAAATTTTTTTCCATCGCTTCTTTGTAGAAAACGAAATTCTCATATATCATCAGTAAATAAATTATTTTACAACAAAAACCGCCCAACTATCAATCATGTAATACTCATGTGTAAAAACTTCAGAATCTGTCTTTGGTTGTCACTTATTATCCAAGTGATATGAGATAACATAAGAATCCATTTTAAAAAATATATATATATATATATATAAGTATATATAGTTACTATATTTTATTATCTTAACAAAATTATTAATTCATTTTTTTGGTAGTATTCATAAAAAGGCCTTAGCTGGGTGCATTTGAAATTGTTGTGTTGGTGTCGCGGTGCGCGAACGGAAGAGCGAAGAGAGAAGAAGGTTCAAGGAGTAGAATACATTTTAAGGGTGGAGTAAGAGAAGAATATTGAGGGAATAAGTCTCTGAAAGATTTTTTTATTTTAATTTTCAACAATGAGAGTTTTCTGTTTTTTAATATAAGAAGCATCGAGTGACCGGTATAACACCCCCGATTAATAAGATATAATTAGCATAATATAATTGGGAATTATGGATGTCTTTCATATAGTTTAACACTCTCATAGTTACAATGTTTTGTCTTCCAATTTATCGAGTTTCTTTTTACCACTATTTTAGTTTATCTCAATGACCTTCATTTCTTGGAAAAGCTTTCAAAATGAAGATATTTCAAGATCCGCTTTGTTGTCTCTCTCATACACACACACGCATATATATATATATATATATATATATATATATATATATATATATATATATATATATATATATATATATATTATATATATATATATATATATATATATATATATATATATATATATATATTGTACGATTTGTACCTATTATGTATAAATATTATAATGTATTCCTTTTTTCAAGTTTTTGACCAAGTTATTATTTCTTTAGGACATTAGAACAAACATAATAAATCGTCAGTTAGAGCTTACCGAGGTGGAAACGGACTTGCAGAGTTCCATTAAAATGGTTGAAAACGAAGGGAAAGAGTTTCAAAATTCGATCGAAAACGTTGGATCAGATGAGTCCAATTTGGAAGCGAAAATTGAGAAGAAAAAGACAGCTTTGGAAAGGGGTCAAAAACGTCTACAGACTTTGAAGAAAGTTAGGTAAGATGACGCTTGCACAAACAGTAATATTTTGTTGAGAGAAGAAACTCAAATAAAAAGAAAGTGTCTGTTAAAATAATCAATAAGAAATTTTAATATTTTTTTATGTAAATATTCATTCATTAGTTTACAATTTGAACCGAGTAACTTAAAGTTAAATATATATATATATATATATATATATATATATATATATATATATATATATATATATATATATATATATATATATATATATATATATATATATATATATATATATATATATATATATATATATATATATATATATATATATATATATATATATATATATATATTATATATATATATATATATATATATATATATATATATATATATATAATATATATATATATATATATATATATATATATATATATATATATATATATATATATATATATATATATATATATATATATATATATATATATATATATATACGGCTGTTTAATCTATTGATGGATGGTGTAGTTAGGGAAATGGATATGGAAGGGAAGGAAAGGGTATTAGACTAAGAAATGTGGAGGGTGAATGGGAGGTATATGTGTTGCTGTTTGCAGATGGTGCGGTATTGTGTTGGTGGCAGGGTCTGTGGAAAAGTTGAGAATTTTGGTTGAGAGAATTTGTAGGGTAATGTGCGAACAAGGGTTGAGAGTTAATCTAGCAAAAAGTAAAGTAATGAGAATTGGAGGTGAGGATGAGGCAGTTAAAGGGGAGAAATGGGGTGTATAGAGGTGATGGGAGAGATATTTGAGTAAGTCAAAGAGTTCAAATATCTAGGAATGTTGGTGAAAGGGAAAAGGGGGATGGAAAAGGAAATAAAGAATAGTGGTGGATGGAGTGAAAGTGGTGGGGAATTAAAGGAAGTGTGAAAGAAGGGGAGAATATTGAAGGATATAAAAGTAAGAATGTTTAAGTGTATGTTTTTGCCATCTGTAATTTATGGGTGTGCAACATGGGTCATGAATGATCTGGCGAGAAAAAAAATTGAATGTGTTTGAGAAGAAGGGAGATAGATAGATAGATAGATAGATAGATAGATAGATAGATAGATAGATAGATAGATAGATAGATAGATAGATAGATAGATTGATAAATAGATACATAAATACATAGATACATAGATAGATAGATAGATAGACGGATAGAATTTAGAATTTTATTTTAGAATTCAGTTGTATTTACTAACTAAATGACCAATATTTTATTTTAGTATTCAGTTACATACTTTTTCGTATTCCTAAGTAGATAAATAAATAGATAAATTGATAAGTAGAATTCATCAATCCATTCATACATCCATCCATCCATCCATCCATCCATCCATCCATCCATCCATCTATCTATCCATCCATTCACACATACATGCATACATACATGCATGCATACATACATACATACATACATACATACATACATACATACATACATTCATGCATAGTTTTAACAACTTTTCAAACGTTCCTAATTGATGGTTAATGCTTTCATTGCAAGCAATTAATTCAGTAATAAATTCTATTTCAATTTCTTTGATCCTATAAATATATTTGTCCCAGACCTGCGTTTATGGATGAATACGAAAAACTTGAAGAGGATCTAAAACGTCACTACGATGATTTCACCAAAAGATTTATGAATCTTGCTTTCTTAGAACATTTGCTTGAGGAACAGGAAAGAATGGATAATGAGAGAAGAGCAGAAAGAGAGGTAGCGTCATGTCATATTTACCTATTCACTAAATTAGTTATTCTCTTTTGCAATTGTTTCTGTATTTAATATAACTAAGTTGTTGGCGGCAAAATATATAAATAAATAGAATTATTAATAAGAGCTTTATATATATATATATATATATATATATATATATATATATATATATATATATATATATATATATATATATATATATATATATATATATATATATATATATATATATATATATATATATATATAATAAGTTTCTGGGTGTGCTTATCTGAGTTTATAAAAGTTCCTGAAATTTCTAACTAATTGTCATTGGTTTTAAACTGGATTTAGTGGTTAAGAAACATTTTTTTAGTTTATTTTTTGATTATTTTATTTTTTTATTATTTAATTATATTTCTATTTTTTTATTTTATTTTATTTATATTTTCTTTTGAAATGTAGTTTTGGTGTTGGAGAGACTCAGAACTTAATTGAATAGGGAGAATTCCGTAGAGTTTTTTCAATATTTTTTTGCCATTTTAAAAATATGAATG
>SEYY01000337.1:256809-259309 GCA_009176605.1 Armadillidium nasatum
GATGATAAATGAAGTCCGATGAGGAAAAACTCGAAAGAAACGAAAGAGGTTTGCCTTACGAGCTAAATTTAGAAACCAAAAACAATATTTCCCTATAGAGAAATTACTTCATTTTTAAATCATTTTTTGAAGTTGTTTTCTTAAGAATGGATCTTAAAGTTGAAATTAAGAAAGAAGAAGAAGATGAAGACAATTGGGAAGGTGAGTTTCTCTTTAAATATATTTCTTCTTTTTTTTCTTCTTTTTTTCTTTTGTAATGTATTTTGTCTCACGAATGAACGAATCATTTAGAGATAGACTTTAAATATTTTGAAATTAATATATATAGAACTTACTAGTAAGCTGAAATTACAAAGCTGTTGAAAAATGTTATTTAAATTTTTAAATATATTTTTTTTTTTTTTTTTTTTTATTATTATAAAATATATTAATAATTAATATTATTATTATTATTATTATTATTATTATTATTATTATTATTATTATTATTATTATTATTATTATTATTATTACATTATTATTATTAACATTATTATATTATTATTAGGAAGAGTAGTGTAAAACCTAAAGGAAGAGAAATTCCAAAAAAAAAAAAAATTTTAAATTTTGCTTAAATTTATGAGCTCATAATTTATAAAAAAAGGAGTTTAAAATTTTCATTTTCAATTAAATTTCTTTCAATTAAAAATTTTGTTTCGTCTCTTTAAATTTATTATTTTAATGAAATTCTTTTTAAAATTTCTTGAGAGATTAGTTATTTATTGATTTTAAAACTCGAATCATAATAATAATAATATTAATAATAATAATAATAATAATAATGATAATAATAATAATAATTATAATAATAATATAACAATAATAAAAATAATAATAATAACAATAATAATAATAATAATAATAATAATAACAATAATAATAATAATAAATAATAATAATAATAATAACAATAATAAAATAATGGCAATAAAAATAATAATAATAATAATAATAATAATAATAATAATAATAATAATAATAATAATAATAATAATAATAACAATAATAATAATAATAATAATAATAATAATAATAATAATAATAATAATAATAATAATAATAATAATAATAATAATAATAATAATAATAATGATAAAAATAAAAAATAAAAAAATAAATAAATAATAAAGAAATTAAAAAAAAATATTTTATGCAAATTAAATTAAATAAATTAACAAATTAAAGAAATGATTTTTAATATTAATAAAGCTACAAGATTCAATGAAGAAAATTCCAATACTTATTTCTATACTTTTCCTATATTATTATTATTATTATTATTATTATTATTATTATTATTATTATTATTATTATTATTATTATTATTATTATTATTATTATTATTATTATTATAAAACCTAAAATAAAATTAAAAAAAATAAAATAAAATAAAATAATACCAAAAAACCTTAACAAAACCTGGAGAGTATATTAGGCTTCCTTAAGCTCGAGCTTCGAGATTTGACGCCTCGTAATTTGATTTATGAAGGGAGAGGTCTTCATATATATATATATATATATATATATATATATATATATATATATTATATATATATATATATATATATATATATATATATTTAATATATATATATATATATATATATATGTGTATTGTTATATAATTCACAAATCTAAAAATGAAAAAAAATTTGCTTTACTTCAAATTAGCAAATCATCTTTTTCTAATAAATGCTTAAAAGCAAATTTTTCACAACACACACACACACACACACGTAAATATATATATATATATATATATATATATATATATATATATATATATATATATATATATATATATATATATATATTATATATATTATATATATATCGAGTTTAGTTATATCGACAAAATCGAATTATTTTGAAATCATCTTCGATGCTCTTCACAACTCTTCACTTATGTTGAAAGACTTAAATAATTCAGGAGTAATGAAAAAGTCCTTCATATGAAGATGATTCTTCATGAAAGACTGCAGCATTCCTCTCCTCTCTCGTTGGGTAAGTGAAAGAGAGAGAAAAGTTTCATTCCTGTAAAGTTTACTGAGAGCCTTCGAAGAAAATAAAATTTCCTTACAGGAACCTGTTAAAGTTAGAGACAATCCATCCTAAATCAGTAGATGATAATAAGCTGAATATATATATATATATATATATATATATATATATATATATATATATATATATATATATATATATATATATATATATATATATATATATATATTATATATATATATATATATATATATATATATATATATATATATATATATATATATTATATATATATATATATATATATATATATATATATATATATATATATAAGTACCAAGCACTGTGTGGTTAAAAATTCATAAGCACTAAAAATAAATAAGAAAAGATAACCAAATAATAAACCATTAATAAATAATACTAAAAAATAAGAACTAAAATTGTCCTCTAATAATGAACT
>SEYY01000337.1:264309-266809 GCA_009176605.1 Armadillidium nasatum
TATAATAATAATAATAATAATAATAATAATAATAATAATAATAATAATAATAATAATAATAATAATAATAATAATAATAATAACAATAATAGATTTTACGAGTTTTTAACCAGCAATCTTAGATTATAAAGAACAGAATACTCTTCATTCAGGTCAAACGCTTTACCAACGAACCACGGTTCGCAATAATAATGATAATAATAATAATAATAATAATAATAATAATAATAATAATAATAATAATAATAATAATAATAATAATAATAATAATAATAATAATAATAATAATAATAATAATAATAATAATAATAATAATAATAATAATAATAATAATAATAATATAATAATAATAATAATAATAATAATAATAATAATAATAATAATAATAATAATAATAATAATAATAATAATAATAATAATAATTATAATAATAATAATTTTTTGAGTATTCTTCCTTTAGTCTTTTCCGCCTTAAAGGTGGATGGAATTTGAGAAGAGAAAATCGAATCTTTTTTTCCTTTTGTTCATATAACTCTCAATCATTATTCAAAAGAATGAAAGATTTTTTATTCAAACAAAACTGATGAACTTCTTGTGAAGTTCCTTTTCTTTTACCTGACAGCCCTTCAACTATATCTAAAATAATTTTTCACTTGCTTTTAATCTCTCGCAGTCTCGTTGCTATTTCTTTCTTTGTTATCAAGTGTATATTTAATATTACATAGAAATCATTGACTTTTTTGGATGTTCAACTTATTCTATATCTCGCTTTCTCCATGTGTTTGTTTGATTGTTGGGTGTTTATTTTTCTGTTTCTCTTTTCTTTTCTTTTCTTTTTTTTTTTAAATTGGAAAGAAAGTATTATAACATCTTATCTCAGATACTTTCACGCAATTTTTCTCTATATTTAAATAAATTTCTCGTTTCTAGCTCTTACCCTTTTTTCCATTTCTTCCTTATATATTGTTAATTACTTCAAAATGTTCTAGTTTAGGTTCAAAATATGTTAATATTTAAAGTATCTGAAATTGCATCATAATATATTCTTCATTTCTTCTCTATAATACGCGTGAGTGGTTACGTATATATATATATATATATATATATATATATATATATATATATATATATATATATATATATATATATATATATATATATATATATATATTATATATATATATATATATATATATATATATTCTAATGAGAATCTCTAAGCTGATAAAAACTGTCTATGATCTTCATGTCTTTCCTCATACAGAAGTCCAGCAGAACCTCTCCCTTCGTATTTTTTATCTCCTCTCCAAATAGTCTCAACATCCTCTCAATTTCATCTCCTCTCCTTCCCACTCTAGTATTAAAATCTTCAATCACCAATACATCATTTTCCCTTCTCCGTTCCTCTACTTTCTCCTCCAACATTTCCATTTCTACTCATGTCTCCTTCGTGAGGAGTATACACTTTCAATAGATGATATCTTACCCCTTCAATTTAAGTGTACACATAATCATTTCTCTCATGAATACACTCTGTTCTGCATAAAACAGGGACGACGTAGGCCCCAAGATGAAACCTACTCACTGCCTTCTAATTCCTTATTTCATCCCTTTTTGTTTCAACACGTAACCTCCTCTCAGGTCTCTCTCTATATACCCATCTTTTCTCCTTTCATCCTCATTTCCGCTAATCCCATCACATTTTATCCTACTCTTCCTTCTTTCATTCCTTTTTGTTTCAACACGTAACAATTTCAAATCTTCTTGATCTTCAGAGATGGTTCTCAAATTTTTTAGTTGACTCTTCCTCTTCAACTTCAATTTCCTTTACTACAAAAAATTAGAGAAAATATGTTTTTCAGCTTTGACATCACAAAAGGTAAAGTGAAAAACTTGGATTTGCAAATTTGATATCTGAAGACGTGCTTCTGTGAAAATATTCTTACTTTTTAGAGGATAATTCTTAATACTTTGATATAGATATACTGCAAAAATTGTCCTAACGAATCGTTGGGACAAGGGGGAAAATGTCACAACAAATTTTTTCAATTATTTTCTTATTAGAAAATAAATCGGTGAAGCGACTTTCTTATGCTTAACATGTCTTTTCTCTATTGAAAATTTTATTGTGACATTTTGTCCACTTGTCCCAACGATTCGTTAGGACAAGGTTTTTTGCAGTGTAGCAATATTCTACGGTGCAAGAGTTGGTATGATTTAATCCTTCAGTTATTATCACAGATGGTTTTAGTGATTCAATAACTTTTATAATGAAGCTTCTAGAATGACTGCATGTTACTATGTTTTTATTTACATTCGAGTTGACATTAAAAACAAGGTCAAATCCTCCTTCACATCTAATGTATTTGTATCATAACTAGTGTATTGTTCTATGTCATTGGTATGCTATAAGTGTTATAATTCAGCTTTGACTTTTGAATATTTTATTGTAGCTTTCTTAGATCAGATTAAGGATATACGGAGTGGCTCAAATGAGAAG
>SEYY01000337.1:279309-281809 GCA_009176605.1 Armadillidium nasatum
CTAAAAAGAATCCGATTTATTTTTGTTCTCTTGAAAAAAAAGGTGAAAGAATTGAAGTGAAATTAAATACGACTTTATTTTGACGTGGAAAGGAAACAGATCAAAGCTCTTTATTAATTTTAACACCTCTATTCTTCGCTTTCAATTATATATATATATATATATATATATATATATATATATATATATATATATATATATATATATATATATATATATATATATATATATATATATATATATATATATGTTTTAGCAGATTTTATGGTAGTTAAAGTTAAGTAATGTTAAGTTAGGTTAAAGTAGGATAGGTATAATTATACATATATAAGTACTTTTTTCTACTTTTAAAACGATAGCAAATAACCAGAGATCTCATATATATATATATATATATATATATATATATATATATATATATATATATATATATATATATATATATTATATATATATATATATATATATATAATATATATATATATATATATATATATATAAAATCTTCATCCCCCAGGAAGGACTATCGTCCTGTCAGTGGGATCTTTCGAGGAAGATCCTAGGGTTTCACAGGCCCACGGCGGTTACCGCTGGCTGGGCCAGGCCTATCGCGGATGCCGGAGATTATTCCCATCAGTGGCAAGGGCACTCCACTGATGTACTCGTTTAACGACTGAGTCATTCGGAGCCAAGCGCAAGGAGAAAACAGTTCACATTTCTATATTTTCACATATTTTCTATATTTCTATATTTTCACATTTTCGGAGTGAGAAATATATATATATATATATATATATATATATATATATATATATATATATATATATATATATATATATATATATATATATATATATATATAATATATATATATATATATATATATATATATATATATATATATATATATATATATATATATATATATATATATATATATATATATATATATATATATATATATATATGAAAAATTGAATCAAAACATTTGTTTTGTTTATATTTAGCAAAAATTTTCTATACAAAGATTTTAAAATTTTGTTTTTACTTTGATAATTTATTTTATTGAAATGCGAAGGTCATCTAAAAATGGTACAGTTTTTTTGGCATGTATCTGTCCTATTGTCCTATTGTCCTATTTTTTGGCATGTATCTGTCCTATTGTGGGAAATGTTCTTCATTGTGGTTACCCATTATTGGGATTGACCTTTTTGTTACTTTCTTTCCTAGTAATTGTCATTTAGTGTGACTTTCCTTTATGGAGAAGTTCCATTGTCGTTATAATGTATTCTTGGGACTGTCTTTTTTTGCTACATTCCTTTCTTGAGACTTTTCCTTGTAATGACTTTAATTTATGTCGACTTTTTGGATATTGTCCTTTCTGGTGACTGCACATTGTTGGGACTGACTTTTATAATGACTGTCTTTTTAGAACTATCTTGCTTTGTAACTTTCTTTTTAGAACGCTGTTCTTCCCATATAGTAACAGTTCTTTCTGTGAATAGTACTTTCTTATCGTTATGTGTTCTCGAGGAAAAGAATCTTCCTGCTAAGAATATATTCATAAAGTTTATAAAAGGGATTTTAAAATGTCAAGTAGATAGAATGTTGAAAGGGAGTACCCCTTCTTCGACACAGGTTAAATGATCACAAGCGTCCAGCAGGAAGAATGGTGTAGAAAGGATAGTTTGCCAAGGATATTTTATTTTGTTCAAGCTCTGAAGCATAAATTTTGAGAACCATAAGAAAATCACTGTCAAGACTATACGTTTTCTTGGTATTAGCTATTAACCTTGGAAAGAGCAGAAATCTCATCTTTAGACGAATTTACAATGTCAGGCATTAATTAATAATTTGAAGGACGGTGGAATATAAGGAAACGGACAGGAATTTCCTAAAGTGAAATCAAAGGCAAGATTAATCAAAATGGTTCAGTGTTTGCAAAGGTAAGGATGCTGTGAAACCAGAAACAAGAGAATGGAAAAGGGAAAAGGGAAAATTAGACTTGAAATTTTTAGCAAAGCACTAGACAGAGTCAGAAGAAGAATAATAAGAAAAATTATCGAATTTTCAACTAAGAATAAAGTTTTTAGTATATATTTAGCTCGATTCTAGGATAAAATATTAGTAACATACATGATTTTCATGGAAACAGTTCTCCTGAGGCAAACAACATTAGAACAATCTAAACTAAGAATTAAACCAAGTTTATGAAGTTTAGTGGAAGGAAAATGGAATGAAGAGCAAGTTTCTATACCAGAAAGAGAATCACCTAAACTGTGCTCTCTGCTCAATTTCCAAAACTTTCAGGGATAAGAATTGGGAGTTGCACCAATAAACTGTCAATGTTGTTATGGATAGAGATGTAGGAGAAAGTTTACCAGCTCTGTCGACAAAAAGAGAGGAAAGTCACAGGTGGTATTAATCATTGATATCACTCAGAATGATACATTCAGGGAAATGAAAGAGTGAATGTTCTCCACTTTGAAGATTGAATAGT
>SEYY01000337.1:286809-291809 GCA_009176605.1 Armadillidium nasatum
TTTGTTGATCACCACCTTTCTTCTTCTAGACTTCACCAATTATTCTTATTTAAGTGTTCTGATAGCAAACCATATTTTATTTTCTTCTACTGTATCTGTCTTCAAATTTCAGCCAAAGGAGGATGTTCTGCATATGTACGCAAAGATTTTGTTTCTTCTCGTGTCTTTGGAGTCTAATTTGGAGTCTTCTGAATTTTAAACATTGTGATTAAAGCCCTCTTGGCATTCTACAACTAGATTCATTTGGTCTGTTTATTTATCTCTTAATTCTGCTATTTTAAAAAAAATTCTTTGACTACCTAAACTACGAAATAGAGCACATTCTCTCTTCTTCTTCTTTCTCAGAAATCTTCATATTAGATGATTTAAATGTTCACCACAGCCAATGGCTTTCTTCTAGTTGTCATGATATAGCAAGTGACCTTGCCTTCTAATTCTCCATTCAAATCGACCTTCAGGTGTTGTTGTAGCTCCCTACTTGTATCCCTGATCAACTTGGAGATCAACCAATATTCTAGACCTGTTTTTAAACTTCTAATATATATATATATATATATATATATATATATATATATATATATATATATATATATATATATATATATATATATATATATATATATATATATATATTCATATATTCAGATCATATTTTTTTTATCACTGTATCCTCTTATATCTTTTCAACTCTTCCCGTTTATTTTGTGAGGAAATGCTTGCGACATTTCGGTGAGTAAGCTGGTTGGAGTTGCGGTAGTACTTCGTTGATTTCCCTTGGAATGATTATTGCTTCCATGGGTGGGATCCCACGGAATGTGCAGATGCAGAGGGCATTGCCGTGATAATTCTCTTTGGCATGGAGACGTACATTCTATAATTTTCCCTTCTACTAAACCATACAAACCTTGGTTTTAACTCTGCTTTTTTACCTACTATTTGCACCTGGAATACTGCCTTAAGGAATTACCGTAATCTTTCGACTTCAGAAACTCATGCAATTTATATTTCAAACCGAAATCGTGAAAAATCTGTTCTTCGTAACACCAAAAACTCATTTTTTCAGAACAAGATGCAATATTTTTCCATGTTCCTCTGCTTCACGTTCTTTCTGGTATTTTGCAAACAATGTCAACTCAAACTTTGCTTATTTCTCTTTCCCTCCTCTAGTATCTTCTTTCGATACAACTCCCGTTTCACCATCTTCTAAAGCTGAACTCTTCGCCCAAACTTTTACCGCTAATTCAACTTTAGATGATTTCGGAGCTATACCTCCTTCTTCAACCCTCCCACAATTCATTTATGACTAAATTGTAATATATATATATATATATATATATTATATATATATATATATATATATATATATATATATATATATATATATATTATATATATATATATATATATATATATATATATATATATATATATATATATATATATATATATATATATATATATATATATATATATATATATATATATATATATATATATATATATATATATATATATATTATATATATATATTCGAATGTTAATGTGTTTTATGTACATTGCAGCTAAGCTTTTTAAAATGGAAGTTCTCCATCACTCTGATATTGAGACGAAGTCCTCCTCTCAGATTTCTCAAGATTCCCCTGTCGATCTCAGAACAAGTGGAAACCTCAATTCACCATCAATGCTACATCAAATGACGTACAGTCATCCACAGAGTTTAATTACCGATCGACAAAACCAGCAAGCTATTGATCCATTCAATTTTATCTTATCTGAGCATATTTATAGTAAAGAAATGAAGGAAAGTAAAAATAAAATAGGAGTTAAATTAGAATCCATTTCGTCATCGTCAGAGTGTAAAAATATTTCTAAGAGGAAACGTCTAAGGGACGATTGTCCAGAAGTAGAGAGTGTAGCAATAAAAAGACAAAAATTAGATGATGAAAGTTCATTCGTAGCAAAAACCAACGAATTTCATTCCAATAAAGAGTTACCAGGTACTTTGAAACATAACGTGGAAAGTTACTCACCATTTCAATACGCACAACAATGTATGCCTTTCACTAATAAGGATTATACTGATTTATTAGATAGGTTAAAATCATCTCATTCATCTAGTCTTTCTACAACCTTCGTAAAGGAAACAGAATCATTATTAGCAGCTGTTCATCATTCTCAAATGCTCTATTACTCTTATTGCTCAAAACTTCTTCATAATCTTCAAACGAGGAAGTATATCGAAGAACAAGAACGTACTTATAAATATATCAGTAACTCGTCGAAGAAAGAAACGGAGTCTCTTCCAAATAATGCAACGGAAAATAAAACAAATAAAATGCATAAACCTTCTTCTAAATCAAGACTTAATACTTCAAAGAGAGCTTCAAAATCATTACCTAAGGTATATATATATATATATATATATATATATATATATATATATATATATATATATTATATATATATATATATATATATATATTATATATATATATATATATTATATATATATTATACTAATTAATTGTTACGTATTTTTTATTTCTTCATTTTCAAAATTTACACCTCTTTGTTGAGGGTGTTGTTTCTGTACTAGACTATCCCCAAATCTTGGGTCAAAACTTAGCACCAAACATTCAGCTCCCAAAGAACATATATCGAATACATATATTATGCCAAGGATTCATTAAATAACTTCCATGACTCATATTCTCATTTCGCTTAACAATATATCTAATATATCTTTTCATTACATAACCATCAATATATTTGCATTCGAAATTAGATACATTGTGATCAAGAGATGTAAATTAATAAAGTTCGGATTCCAATCATCTTTTAAAGCAAGAGAAGTAAGAGGCCTCCTAAAAACTTATTTAAATGTTTTAAAAATAAAATCTTAATATTTTTAGTTGGAAAAGAAAATATCTTAATGGATAGTTCTTGAAAACTTAATGATGAGAGAAAAAGAAATATTTAAAGCTAGAAGAATTTTCTTCGTAAAAACAATATTTTCAGTTACTCTCTCTCTCTCTCTCTCTCTCTCTCTCTCTCTCTCTCTCTCTCTCTCTCTCTCTATATATATATATATATATATATATATATATATATATATATATATATATATATATATATATATATATATATATATATATATATATATATATATATATATATATATATATATATATATATATATATATATATATATATATATATATATATATATATATATATATATATATATATATATATATATATATATATATATATATATATATATATATATATATATATATATATATATATATATATAATATATATATATATAAATAAATTTAAACTAAAAAATTATAAAAAATTAAAAAAAAAAAAAAACTAATTTTTTTTTTTTTTTTTTTTTTTTTTTGTAACCAGAATAAAATAGAAAAAGACAAAGGTTAAAAATTAATCTATTTTGATATTTCATATTTTTCTCTTCCCATTTTGACCTGAAAAGGGAACGTTCGTTTAGAAAACGTTCGTCCAATTTTATCATTATTCACAGTCTTTTAATTTTTGATTTACAACTATATACTCTTATAGCAGTCATATATATATATATATATATATATATATATATATATATATATATATATATATATATATATATATATATATATATATATATATATATATATATATATATATATATATATATATATATATATATATATATATATATATATATATATATATATATATATATATATATATATATATATATATATATATATATATATATATATATATATATATATATATATATATATATATATATATATATATATATATATATATATATATATATATATATATATATATATATATATATATATATTTCAGTATAAATCCTCTTCCGAAAATAAGAATGAAAATAGCCTGATTATACCCGTTCATTATCATTCCTCGACGAGTGATAAAAACTCTGCAGCTAAAGACAAACCAGCAACTTGTGTTTTACAAAACGATAAAAGAGAAGTCGAATCCCCACAAGACAATTCTCAGACTTCAAGAGAGAGGGAAGAACACAAAGATCTTACCTCTAGGAAAAGAACTTCTCGTGCCCTAACCGGGAAACACGTTCGTCATGGAACGGGAGCTTCATTATCCACATTACGAACTCTTCGTCAGAAGCTACAAGAGAGGCAAAGAATTCGCAGAGCTCACTCTCTAAGTAATGATAGAGAAGTAAGGACTTTTCTTAACTAAAGTTTAATTATCATGAATAACGATTTATTAGCTCATTATAAAGGCAATTTTAACTTAATAATTGCATATAATGACAAAATAGCAATCTTTAAAATGTCTTAAAATATATTTTGCAGAGTATCAAATTTTAAATCTTTCTTTGAGTACGAAATAATATATAATCATGGAGAAGATATATGTATGCCTAAGGCACTTACACTCTCTCTCAGGCATTGAATAATTATTACGTTCTATAAAAAAAGTTAAATAAATCATCAAAATCTGGAATGATTAAAAGATATGATAAGGAAATTTTACATGAAAACTCTCTCTCGTCTGAATATATTAAAATTATTGAGCATATCTTCTTCATTATTAGTTACCTTAATTAAAAACATCTTTATATATAAAAATACTGTACATATATATTATATATATATATATATATATATATATATATATATATATATATATATATATATATATATATATATATATATATATATATATATATATATATATATATATATATATATATATATATATATATATATATATATTATATATCATTCCAAACAGTCATTCCAATTTTGTATATTTTTAATATAATCAAATATAATTCTATATTATGGTAAGGGTGAAAGATATACAAAAATTCTAAAATAGTTTTCCTAACCATATTTGTAAGTCAATTTTCCTTTACTTAAAGACATAGAATAAGTCATTAATTAAATTCCCTCCTCATTGATGTCAATTCAAAATTATCTTAA
>SEYY01000337.1:296809-316809 GCA_009176605.1 Armadillidium nasatum
GTTCTTTATAGTCTTGCAATTATTGTGGCTTTTGCAAGTTCTTATAACACGATTTTATGACTAAAGAGCTATTTCTGAAATAGGAAAAGTACTTAAAAAAAATAATTGTATGTGCGACTAAAATAATCATTTAAATAATCAATGGGTTGTTTAATTCCCATACCCTTAGCAGCCCTTTACATCGGGATTCAAGCTCGTACCATGTACCGAGTAGTATTTTCTTTAAACGTAGTTTATTTGTGCCATTACGATTTTTTTGTACAACAGCCATTTACCCTTGGTATTGGGGGAAAAAGTATGCCTGCATCATAGGAGGAGGAGGTGGGGTATTAATGCTTAGTCGCCATTTATCTCTGAAAATATTATCTATAGATATTCAGAGTTCACCCTTTCAATTTGAACTCAGAAACGGCCATACTGGACATCTTGTTCATTCTGCAGTGGTGAAGTGGAGGGTTTTGACGTAAATAAATAGAGATAAGCAACATTGGTCTATTAAGACTGTCCCAGTCAAAAAATGGAAAAAAGTTGTTGCCATTTGCAATGACAACTTTCTCGACGGATCTGAAAATTTCCAATTTATAAAATCAAGAAAGATCAGAAACCATTTTTGCAGGTGTCCTCTTATTGGGGATGAAATTGACATGAATTAAAATAAGATTAGGGAAATTCCGGGATTTGCTAGGGTGGTTCATTGAAAAGTGGCCCAATTAGCCACTTAGTTATAGCCAATCAACAGCTCTGAAAAAAATAACTATAATTTATAAATCTATGAATTTATGCACACTGTGGTGAGTTGTCATTGTACTAGAAAAAGAGAAATATAAGAGCTTTGAAAATTTATTTGTCAGAGAGTAGACAAACTTTTCCATTATATTAAGGTAATTTCTTGTCTTTCTCATTGGTTCATGGAAGAAAAGTGATCCAGTCATTTCAAATAATACACTGCATATTAGCTTTGTAATTGTCAATAATCTGTGTCTATGAATAAATTTAAATATGTTGCAGGTAGTCATTAATAAATAAAAAAAAATTTTAAACTGAAGGGTAAATGTATCTCCCAGAAGTTGAATTTTTTCTTCATATATCGAAACTAAGAAGATGAATTGGTCTGAAATAAGTTTTTTAGATTAGTAGCGGAAAACGATTCTGTAAACTAAAAATATAAGAATTTTTTAAAATTTATAGAATAAAAGTATGTCAATTTAATAATACATAATACAAGTTTTTTGAATTACGAGGTTGTTGCATCAGCATCTGTATGAAGTCATTAGATCAGTGTCAACAAGAAAATTTTAAGTTATTTCTAGGCAAAAAAATACCAATATATATATATATATATATATATATATATATATATATATATATATATATATATATATATATATATATATATATATATATATATATATATATATATATAGAGAGAGAGAGAGAGAGAGAGAGAGAGAGAGATGTTAGTTTCAGCAACCTCAGAGTATGAGAAAGTTAGGCACTGCTTTGTTTATTGCTTTAATTTTTTTTGTGTTTTTAGTTTACAAAATTGTTTTCTGTAGCTCAGTTAAGCTAAAAAAAATATCTCAGAACAATTTGCCTTTATAGTTTTGATATACAAAGGGAAAATTCCACTGCTTGGAAAGACACATTTACCAAATGAAGTGAATATCAAAAACATCAAAAATTTTACCAATATTAATTTATAATTTAAAGAAAATAAAAATAATTAGAAGCTACAAGGAACTATCAAGACTTTTCCAGTCAAAATAAAAAGCAAAAGTTTTCATTGATTATAAATGGCTAGTCCAATATATAATTTTCTTTATATATATAATCAAGTATTTATTTAGTTATAAAGAAGAACATGAACTAAGCTGAACATGTAAAGCTAAATTGCAAATACATTGCCCAAATTATAAAAAAAATTTTGTCATAGAATATGAAAAATTTCATAAAATATATTAGGTGTAATACTTGTTGTTATTTGACTCTAAATTGCATAGATCCAAATAAAATTTAGGTGGATGTCTAGTTTCTTTATCTGGAAATGAGAGGATTAATAATCAATTGAGGTAATACTTCAACTGAGATACCAGAGAAATGGTAATATACCTGCTTAGCATTGTGCTGATGATGAAGTTATACTGCAGACTACTCTAGCCTCTGTATTCCGTGTGCTGGATAAGGCTGATAGGCTGTGTACCAGGTGTGGTAAAACAGCTTTGAGATAATGTAAAAAATTATCATTCACAGACAGTTATCAAAAACCTTTACCAAAGGAGCACAATAGTGTTAGTGCTTTTTAGCAGTCCTGAGCAAATGCTTTCTTAGACTAATCAGGTGATCACCTAGCTAAAAACTGGGCCAATAGCTAAGGCAGGGTTACCAGAATAAAAGAAGGAAATCTGTCTACAATATATTGTACTTCAAAGGATTGCCTTTAAAAATAGTATCAGTCCATATATATATATATATATATATATATATATATATATATATATATATATATATATATATATATATATATATATATATATATATATATATATATATATATATATATATATACTTTTGTTTTTTCTTAAGATATTGATCACAATTATTACTTTCTTTATTCTAGGAAATATATAACATTATGAACTTAATAAAGAATGTTCGGCTTATTTCAAATTCTTTTCCTATTTTGAGAACCATATCTTTGAAATCAAAGCAGAAGTGGAGCTTAAATACATACGGAGTAAAGGTAAAATCATATTTATGAATGTTAATCCTTTACACAGATTTATAAACTTGGTAATAATTTTCAAACTAGCCTTCCAAAGGAAGTGTTGCTGCATCTGTAGAAATTATATTTGCTTCTTTACTTTCTTTAAGCTATTTTTTGGTTTCCCTCCTTTGTTTGTGAAATTCTTTCACTTATTAAAATTTTTAAAAAATATTGTCCTGAAATCATAAATATTCAATAGCAGGTAATTATATTGATAATACTGTATCTTTTAGGTTTCTCCCTCATTTTTCTCTACTACATCAGCCAAAAATGCAGAGTTCTATGATTGTCCAATTGAGGCTGTTAAAGATATCCCGGATGGAGCAAAAGTTCTTGTTGGAGGTAATTCTAAAATCACATGCTAATGTTAAATCTAAAATATATATGATCTGGAAGGTCCATTTTCAGTACAGGTAGTTCACAACTTTACTAGTTAATTGGGACTGAATTATCGCTCATAAATTGAGAACATAAAGCGAGTTATTTTCCCATAGGAATGATATAAAAATAAGGTCATTGGCTCTGAACAAAAAGAATATTTCAATTTTGGTAAAAAAGACAAAAACATTTATTAAAAAAACAAGCAATTCAGCTTTCTATAAAACAAAAATAGTTTGACAAAAAATATGATGTGACAATAAAAATTAATTTTTTTCATTTTGATTTTCAACAAACTGGGAAGTTTTTATTCTTTAAAAAACTTTGAATGTCGTTTGCTTGCAAGATTGCTTTTCTTTTCTTCATAAATTTGATGATAGCAAGCAAATGAACTTCTCAAATTTGCAGTAACCTTTCTGTTTCATTTTTGATTTCGATCTTGAGGGGGAAGAAATTTTCATGGTTATTTCAGTCTGCTCAAAAGCTTCTTTAATTCCTTTAACTGTAAATCTGGCAGTGGAGATTTCTGTTTTTTCCTCCTCATGCTTTTTGTTTTCACAAGATACCATTTCAAGCAGCTCTTTATTCGAAAATTCACTGTTGTGTGCTTTAAGATGTTTGCTTGGTGTTGCATGCAAATTTCTTCATAAATTTGATGATAGCAAGCAAATGAACTTCTCAAATTTGCAGTAACCTTTCTGTTTCATTTTTGATTTCGATCTTGAGGGGGAAGAAATTTTCATGGTTATTTCAGTCTGCTCAAAAGCTTCTTTAATTCCTTTAACTGTAAATCTGGCAGTGGAGATTTCTGTTTTTTCCTCCTCATGCTTTTTGTTTTCACAAGATACCATTTCAAGCAGCTCTTTATTCGAAAATTCACTGTTGTGTGCTTTAAGATGTTTGCTTGGTGTTGCATGCAAATTTCTTCATAAATTTGATGATAGCAAGCAAATGAACTTCTCAAATTTGCAGTAACCTTTCTGTTTCATTTTTGATTTCGATCTTGAGGGGGAAGAAATTTTCATGGTTATTTCAGTCTGCTCAAAAGCTTCTTTAATTCCTTTAACTGTAAATCTGGCAGTGGAGATTTCTGTTTTTTCCTCCTCATGCTTTTTGTTTTCACAAGATACCATTTCAAGCAGCTCTTTCGAAAATTCACTGTTGTGTGCTTTAAGATGTTTGCTTGGTGTTGCATGCAAATTTCTTCATAAATTTGATGATAGCAAGCAAATGAACTTCTCAAATTTGCAGTAACCTTTCTGTTTCATTTTTGATTTCGATCTTGAGGGGGAAGAAATTTTCATGGTTATTTCAGTCTGCTCAAAAGCTTCTTTAATTCCTTTAACTGTAAATCTGGCAGTGGAGATTTCTGTTTTTTCCTCCTCATGCTTTTTGTTTTCACAAGATACCATTTCAAGCAGCTCTTTATTCGAAAATTCACTGTTGTGTGCTTTAAGATGTTTGCTTGGTGTTGCATGCAAATTTTTTTTAAAATAAGCAAAATTAAATTTTTTTTTCTTAATGGCTTGGTTTTACTGGACGTTATTAAGACATGTAACGTTCTTTTATTTATTGAAAGATTTATTGGGCTAAGCAAGGAAAAAAATAATGGAGTAAGTTACAAGTTCATAAATAATAAATGAAAATAAAAGTTTTTTTAAGATAAAAATATACCATATTATGCCAATTAAATATTTTTGTTTTATCATGAAATGAAAAGAAGTTTTTTAATGCTATAAAAATTAAAACTACAGTATATACAGTACATACACTTAGATATGTAAGCAAGAAAGATCCTAGGTAAAAAATCTAAATACATAGATATGCAGTTAGTTATAATTAATTTTACTTAGAAAAAATAATCATTATTCATAACTAGTTTTTTCATTAAAGCCCTTAAATCCAAGTTCGTTAATTTTAGTTTGGAAAAGTCTTTGCAAATTTACTTGTTTTTACTCGTTAGGTAAACAATTAAGATTGAAAATTGTGTTTAAATTCAGGAAGAATTTTTAGGTTGTCTTTAGAAACAGAATTGCTTCTACCAGTTCTTCTCTCATGGAGATCCTGAATGTTAAGAGTTATATTTACATCACAATTGGAGGAGGTATATTTACCGACTCTGATTTTTAACTCCAGCCTTCTAAGTCTTGTTATATACCATAGTTAAGCTCAGATTAGGTTTTGTTGCCTAAGATTTCTATTTTTCACATTTAATGTTGCTTGTGTTTGGATTATTTGTGAGCTATCTATCAAGTAAGCTTTTATTCTTATCTCTATATTTGATTGAACCCCATCTTATCATCACCCACTTTAAAACCTTGGTGACTTATTGTGCCATTATCATAAATTAAATGAACATGTAAGTTACTTGTTATCACAGTTGCAAACTGTAGAGCAATTTGTGTTGATAATTTTTTCACAAAATATTTTGACATTTAAGGTTTTGGGTTATGTGGCATTCCTGAAAATCTTATTGGTGCACTTCTGGAAACAAAGGTGAAGGACCTAACCGTCGTCAGCAATAATGCTGGTGTTGACAATTTTGGTTTAGGTCTTCTTCTTGAAAAGAGACAGATAAAAAGAATGATCGCATCTTATGTTGGAGAGAATGCTGAATTTGAACGACAATATATCTCTGGGGAGTTGGAATTGGAACTCACACCTCAAGTAAGCTTACTTTCACTTGTATCTTCTTTTGTTTCAATATTTTAACTGAAGGTTTTGCATTTGAAAATGTTTAAATGTGTATGCTTATATAATGTTAAAAACATTAAATTAAAAGATATTTTGATTTAAGCTCTCCTAAAAATTAAAGGTAATACTTAGACACTTGTTCTCAGTGGTGAAAGCATTTAAATAAAATAATTATTATAAGCTTATGGTTTTGTAGCCAACCTAATTACTGGAAGGTGTCGAATACTTTTAGAATGTGACCTAGCACCAAAACAGCAATACAGGATTCAGAACCTAAATCTCAGTACCTTTTCCATAACTTATACTACATCCGAATTACTTTGTTTAATTCATTACCCGAGTTGTATAATTAAGTTCATGGGTAAATTCAGATAGATTCCTGCTAGCAGTACAATTTTCACACATGGTTATTAAGATATTGGTATCTTTTTTGCTTGTTTTTCCCCTTTATTTGGCTTCTTTTAAGCTGCAGAAGATTCCAATATAACTGACTCAAATATTTTAACTATAAAAATTAAAAGAAATACCTTAGATATTACTTTAGTTTTGGTTAAGTTCGCACTATTTATTTTTTCTCTTCTTCTAGTTTTTATCTAGCTCCACCACCTTCCTTTGTAATTCTTCAGGATCTTATGCGAACAACATTATATTTTGAGTATATATTCAATTAAGTCTTTTTATCTCACATCTTGAATAGTAACTTTGCTTCTTAAGGTGGTGGATAGAAATTTGAGTCTTTGCATGGTTTAGTTCAATGTCTTTTATTGGCATTTATAATGTTTTTCTCTTTAAACTTTCAAAATACCAGATCTTTGGAATTTGTTGTATAAGTGATAATTGTTAAGTAAATTTTAAAAAATAAGAAAATTTCTTTTAATTGAATTTGATTCTATTACTCCTCAAAATATGTCTTACCTTGTATTAGATTATTATTTATTAAATAACTTCATTTGCAGGGCACTTTGGCAGAGAGAATCCGAGCAGGTGGAGCAGGAATTCCTGCCTTTTTTACTCCCACAGGTTATGGAACTCTTATCCATGAAGGAGGGTCCCCAATAAAGTAAGAAATTTGCAAGTATTTTAAGTTTTAAATCTTATATATATATATATATATATATATATATATATATATATATATATATATATATATATATATATATATATATATATATATATATATATATATATATATACTTACTAC
This sequence comes from Armadillidium nasatum, assembly GCA_009176605.1. Taxonomy (NCBI): domain Eukaryota; kingdom Metazoa; phylum Arthropoda; class Malacostraca; order Isopoda; family Armadillidiidae; genus Armadillidium; species Armadillidium nasatum. The sequence goes on from SEYY01000337.1 coordinate 303,847, forward strand.
TACGTTTTTGTTATAAAGGTAAAGTCATTTTTGTGTTGCTTTGATAATTCAACAGTCAACCTGTATTATGCCAAGCTTTATTAAATAAGGAACATTTTCATAAAATTTTAAGTTAATTAATAAAAGTGAAATAGTATTGACCTTAAGTTATATATATATATATATATATATATATATATATATATATATATATATATATATATATATATATATATATATATATATATATATATATATATATATATATATAAACTTGTAGATCTAGAAGCTAGTCATAAATTGGTGTTTCTCTGTAAGAAGTCAGTAGAAAATCATTTGATTCCATCCATCATGTATCATAAATATATTTAAGTAGGATTTTATTGGTAAAATTTAGTTGATACTAGTTCGTAGGTTTCAGAGCAACTGAAGTAATTGATTTTAATCATAAATATAGATACGGTGAAAATGGAGTTGTTGAAATCCCAAGTGGCGGTAGAGAAGAACGCACTTTTAATGGTAGAAATTTTATAATGGAAGAAGCAATTACAGGAGATTTTGCCCTTATCAAAGCTTACAAAGCAGATAAATCGGGAAATATTATATTTAGGTATGCATTTTTTTTAAATTTTTAATAATATATATATATATATATATATATATATATATATATATATATATATATATATATATATATATATATATATATATATATATATATATATATATATATATATATATATATATATAATAAAAATGAATGGAAATCCTACAAATATTAATTATATATTTACAGGGATATTATTATTATTATTATTTTTATTATATAAGAATAATGTTTGTTAGTATCGTCATTGATATTATTATTATTATTAAATATTATTATTATTATTATTATTATTTTTATTATTTTTTATTATTAAATATTCAAATGTTCCTCAAAGTTGTGTAGTAGAATATTTCATAATTTTTTTTTTTTAAACAGAAAAACTGCAAGAAATTTCAACCTTCCAATGTGCAAAGCAGCCAAAAGAACAATAGTTGAAGTTGAAGAAATTGTAGAGACAGGAGAAATACCTGAAGATTTTGTTCACGTTCCTTCTATTTTTGTTCATAGAATTATTAAAGGAAAGAAATTCGAAAAAAGAATCGAGGTATGTCATGGATTAATTAAACCTTAGTCCTCGAAGATGAAACATTACTGCCCTTCTTTTTTTTTTGCGAATGTAAAAATCCCATAAAAGCATTAATTAATACCGTATTATTATTATTGTTTTTACTATTATTATTATTATTATCATCATCATCATCATCATCATCATCATCATCATCATCATCATCATCATCATCATCATCATCATCATCATCATCATCATTATTATTATTATTATTATTATTATTATTATTATTAGTATTATTATTATTATTATTATTATTGTATATTTATTAGCGATTAACGTTAAGAAAAGAAGAGAAATCGTCGGCAGCTTCATCAAATCCAGCAGTGGCATTAAGAGAGAGAATTATTAGAAGAGCTGCTTTAGAATTCAAAGATGGAATGAAAGCCAATTTGGGTATTGGTATGCCAATGTTGGCCTCAAATTATATACAAGGTAATTTTTTAATTAAAATTTTCACCACCCACTGATATATATATATATATATATATATATATATATATATATATATATATATATATATATATATATATATATATATATATATATATATATATATATATATATATATATATATATATATATATATATATATATATTATATATATAATATATAATAATAAATTAATAGAATTTGTTTTTTTAAAATTAAATTAAAATATTATGTTGTTAATTTCTCACTATAAAAGGAATCCTTTTTAAGAGTGATTTATATTCATTGTAGATTTCTTAATTTTGAACTCAAATTGAGGTATTCTGTATTCTTTTATTATCCTAAATTTAAATTGAGATAAGTCATTAGTATTTTTTTAAAAAATTTAATATTGTATCCATAATATGTGCATGTTGATTCAGAATAATTTTAAATTACTTCTTTAAATAAACTCATAATCCTTATTAATAATTTATTGAAAGTCCTCTTTAAATATGAGAATAGTATATTTGGCATCAGCCCATTTTATATATGTTCTTTTTATGAGAAGATTGTAAAAAAAAAAGTTTGAAATTGTTCTTATTTAAAGTACAATTTTAATTTAATATTTGCATTACGTTTGCAGACATCCATGTCCAATTGCAGAGTGAGAATGGAGTTTTAGGTTTGGGTCCTTTTCCTAATCCAGGTGAACAGGACCCTGACTTGATTAATGCTGGTAAGCAAACTGTAACCGTAGTACCTGGTGCTTCATACTTCTCATCCGACGAAAGTTTTGCTATGATTAGAGGGTTTGTATCTATATTTAATTTCTCATCTTTTATTTTTTTTTTTCACCCTTGCATAGATTGTAAAAGGTTGAAATTTAGGTATAGATTGTCTCATGTTATCTTCTTTTCTGATTTTTCTTTTTGACTAATTAAGAATTATTAAGATGTAAGAGATGTTTTAAGATCGGAGTTGTATTATATTATTATATTTTTTTATTATTATTATTATTATTTACAGAGGTCATATAGATTTAACAATTTTGGGAGCTATGGAAGTGTCTCAATATGGCGATCTTGCTAATTGGATGATTCCCGTAAGTTTTGATTTTAATATATATATATATATATATATATATATATATATATATATATATATATATATATATATATATATATATATATATATATATATATATATATATATATATATATATATATATATATATATATATATATATCCTGATAGACGTACAGGTATATATATTATAAAACATTAAATGAAGTAAAATAAATTTGTAAAAATACTTTGTAAATGTAAATAACTGTAAATAAAACACAATCCATGATTTAATCTAGTCAATATTATGTGTTCGTGTCTACCATTTTTTCACATACTAGTTGCATTTCTTGTTCTTAATATATGAACTTCAGTTTTAGAATACTTTAATGTAGCAGGTAAGATTAACCCAAGAATCTTTCGCTGCAACATCTACTTTTTCTTGTATTACTTTTTCCACATGTCCTGGAATCGAAATGAAATATAGTTGTCTGGTTCTCAACTCGGCGTTTTATAATTAAAAAAAAAAACTTGAAAAATCTTTTACTATTATTGTCATTGATACTGAAAAAGAACTCGTATAAAATGTGTGAGTTTTGATTTTAATGGAAATGAAAACTATATTTTTTTTATATAGTTATGCTGTAAATACATTATTATAAGATAAAAGTTTAATTTGAGATGAAAATTCATACTGTGTAAGAGCACAATTCATGAATCCTTCTTCTTTAAACGATCTTTCGCACAGACATTACAGTTAAAGAGTTTGAAGAAGATGAATTTTTTCTAATATATATATATATATATATATATATATATATATATATATATATATATATATATATATATATATATATATATATATATATATATATATATATATATATATATATATATATATATATATATATATATATATGCCTCATAGTTAATTAACTACTATCATCATTCTTTGTTTTTTTCAGCGTATAATAAAATTATTCCACATGTTTTTAAAATATCATTTAATGATGATCCATACCTACAGGGAAAGCTTGTTAAAGGAATGGGTGGAGCAATGGATTTGGTATCTGCCCCACACACAAAAGTCGTCGTTACAATGGAACACAACAACAAAAAAGGAGACCACAAAATCTTGGATAAATGCACACTTCCTTTGACGGGAAAGAATTGTGTTGATGTGATTATTACAGAGAAAGCTGTCTTCGAAGTTGATAAAGAAGAAGGTTTGACTCTAACAGAAATTGCAGATGGCATAACAATGGAAGATATTGTGTCGAGCACTGGGTGCCTATTCAAAGTTTCTCCAGATCTTAAACCAATGGGTCAGATTAATGTTAAGTAGGCTTTTTTCTTTTCAGTCTTGATAAGGTAGGAAATTTGCAAATTTAATTAATCTAAATTCATTTTTAAAATGTGTTCATTGGTCAAGGAGAAAAGCTGCTGCTTTTTTTTTTTTTTTTTTTTTTTTTTTTTTTTTTTTTTTTTATGATAGTAAGTACTCAACAAATTCATGTATATTTTATATTTAGCTCTTTTGGTTAACACTTTTTGTTTGATAAGTTTTCTTAGCGACCAATAATATTAATTGCTATGGTTTTAGGCCTCTTTGTATTATTCAGTAATTTGCTTTTAAAAATAGGAAAAAGATTGACAGATATTACTTGAAGTTGAGAAAAGTTTTCAGAAATGTATTGCAAATTTGAGTTATTGAAACATCTTTTAATATCCTCTTACGTACGTTGTTCATTGAGATTAATTTTTGCAATAAAAATAAGTTTGAATGTGAACAATGTTTTAATATGTGGCTGAAATACCTTTTAGAAGATCGATTAGATATTAATTTTTTCGAGAGTTTGTTTACAAGGTTTAAATATATATATATATATATATATATATATATATATATATATATATATATATATATATATATATATATATATATATATATATATATATATATATATATATATATATATATATATATGGGATCGAACCAGTTCCTTCGAGCCCCTAAGTCAATCATTCTACCGTTAAGTCACGGTAACAGCATATATATATATATATATATATATATATATATATATATATATATATATATATATATATATATATATATATATATATATATATATATATATATATATATATATATATATATATATATATATATATATATATATATATATATATATATATATATATCACGGTACGGGAAAACTTGGTGGTAGTTCAGAACTCGAAATTAGCAATCAAGAGATGAAGAATGAGGAATAAAAATGTAAATATAAAAGTCTTAAAAAATAATTTTTTTTCCAAGATCAAAATTAATTAAGCTAAGGTGTTTGTTATAGATGATAAAGGTGAAAAAAATTAAGCTTAGAAAAGTTTTTCTTTCCAGCTCATTAGGATCAAAGCTGAAGGTTTTTTGTTTTTTTTTTAATTGAAAAAAAATAATTTCATCAGTTTGTAATTATTAAAATAAGTGTAGCAAATTTCAAAGAAGTATAATTTTTAACTTTAAATTTTTCAAATCCTTTGTATGGAGGGAATGTGAAGTAAGTGGGCCAGAGGACTGACAAATAACTCCTGATATATATATATATATATATATATATATATATATATATATATATATATATATATATATATATATATATATATATATATATATATATATATATATATATATATATATATATATATATATATATATATATATATATATATATATATAATCCTTTTAGTTAACCAAATAGTATACCATTTGTGGCATATTTTTCAATAAAGCTTTATTTTCTATATTCTGTAATTATTTTATTATTTTCCTTGATTAATAAACAGCAGTTTTTTTTTGTTTTTTTTGTTGTTGTTGTTGTTGTTTTTCAAAAATTTGAAGTACAAGATATTTTTCTCTAGGTTGGTTTTTGTTGGTAAGTGATTGAAAATTACATATGGAAATACAATATAGTAATATAGATATGTATTGATTCAGAGAATAAAGTTGTTAATGGACCAAAAGAATATATAATATCCTAGAAAAGTATCTTGGTATTCACAAGTAGGAGATATCTTTTCCTCTTAAGGTAAAATACACAATAAATTAGATGACTGTATCTGTAGGAGTAGTGCATTAGTTTACCAGTATAAACGCATGTCGCTCTCAAGGACTTGTAAAGAAATCATGAATGTTGGTAGGTGTGTGAGCCTAAGATTTTTTTTTTAACAGTAAAACGAGATCAATTTTTCCTTCATACTATTTGTCAATAACGGCTGTCCATGTGTATCACCAACCCCTTGTAATCGGTTAAGAAACTTCATAGAAATGAAAACTAGTTCCTGTTGATTTCTTTAATTAAACTTCATTAAAATTAGTTCAAAATGTTTTAAGAACGGTGAATTAAAAACAAATAAATGTTTTATATAAATACACTCTCGTGTCGAAGGTGAGAGCTCTTTTGTAACTTCAAAACATTGTTGTTATTTATTTAAACTGCTTCATAGTATTCGTCCCTAATGACTATGATTTTATTTCTTATTTCATCATTTTATTTACTCATGAAAAACTATCTTATCGCTATACACTGTAAGAAGCTAAAAACAAAAAAGTAATTGCAACTTTTTTTTTTTATAAATTAAACATAAATTATTCCTGTTCATTTTTTAGGCTTACTGTATTTCCATTTTATCAGCTGTCAGCAGAAAGCCAGCTGAGTAGTAAACTTTGATAATGTGGGAAGGGTCCGTCCGTTCTCTCATAGTCGTAAAATTTTATATCCAAATTATCCACTAGTATTGAAAATTGTTTAGTATCTGGGATTAGACAACAATAGATTCTAAGATTTATTCTCTTGTAATCAAAGAGAGAAAATAACTATGAATTCCATTCTTTTACTTTTTGAATGAATAGTTAATATTGCAAACTAACGCAGTTATTTTAAATGTTATTCTATAAATCGGAAATAAAGTCGTCAGTGTACAGAAATAATGTAAATAAAAAGCAGGAAAAAACCAATGGTTAAGTAAAGTCTATTAGAAATAATTTCTTTATTGATATAAATATCTTATCAATTAGTAAAAATAAACTTTTTTCATTGCATATTTTTTATTTATTTTGCTACTCTATATTTTATATTTAATGCTACTGGAAAGTAAAATTGAGGACAATTGTATTGAATAGATATAAATGATCTTTTTTATAAATCCTTTACATAAAAATATTTGTCCAAGAATTCGTCATTTCGTTGCAGCCTCGAATGTTTTCACAGTATCAAAATACAAGAACGTCTTCGCGCGCGCTTAAAATACATGAAAATATTTCACAGCCAAAATAATGTTTTAACATTATAAAGACACTTTAAATATAGTAGTAAAAGGCATTTACCGGAAAGCAAAGAGTACAATTATAAAAGGAACGCAAAGAATGAATATAGTATATACCAAAGTTCTAGGTTGACATATAGCTGTTACCTCGTAATTGTTTAAATCATTCATGTTAGTAACATTTTCAAAATGTTCTTTGAAGTCAATGATTACGCCTTCTGATTTCATGAAAGAAAAGGGAAGGACACATTCACTCGTATTAGAACATTTCTGCAAGTAATCGGAAACATTGTAAAGTTTTCGTTCTAATAAAATATCGAAACTGATTACATTTGTTTCAAGTGAATTATCAGAAGTAAATATAAAGTAATGAAAATCACTTTCGTTGACTCGAAATTTCCAAGTCATTGAAGTGTCATTAAAATTTGAGGTTCTTTGACTACAGTCAGGAAAAGGAGATAAATCTATGGAGATAATAGTATCACTACACTGTCTTAAAAATTCTTCACTGCTGGAAAATGAAGAATTTCCAGTTGTTACATCTAATGTATCATTGACATTGAAAAATAGAGAACCCCCGTCAACTTTTACGGAATGGGTTTGTAAAGTCTTATCATATGGTTGAGAAGTAATTGATCGTTTATGTATAGTTTTTAAAGTGGTAGTATTATTTTCTTTATTCTTGCCTGTAGTTCTTTCCTTTAATTTATTCAACCTTTTACGTTTCTTTTTTCTTTCCTTTTTATTTTTTATTTTTCTTGTTGGTTTTTCATTATCATCTAAATTGGAAGATATTTCGGACTTTACACTGTAGTTAGAGGAATGTTGTTCTACTGAAGTTTTAAAGTTGTTTTTCGAGTTGTTATGATTATTATCAATACTTTTTTGATTATTTATAAGTCTTGAACTCGAATACAATTTACGAATAATGTCCCTTTGAGAAAGTATTTCTTCATCCCCTTCTTCAATTATTTCTCCAGCACCTTTTTCTTCTCCACGAACTTCCGTTTGTTTTTTCAGTTCGAAAAGAGCTTTCTGAACTTCAGTTTTTTTAACTTCTTTCATTCCTTCGTAAAATCTTTCTTCTCTGTAGAAACAACGTCGCAAATTTTCTTCGCCTTGTACAACTAACAATGTTCCACCAGGCCACCTGAAAAAAAAATAATCAAAATTAATTTGTTCTTGTCTCCCTATTATTATTATTATTATTATTATTATTATTATTATTATTATTATTATTATTATTATTATTATTATTATTATTATTATTATTATATTATTATTATTATTATTATTATTATTATTATTATTATTATTATTATTATATGCATGCTAATTTCGGTATTATTAAAAAAATATATGTACTAAATTATTACTGGTTTAAGAAATTTATATATATATATATATATATATATATATATATATATATATATATATATATATATATATATATATATATATATATATATATATATATATATATATATATATATATATATATATATATATATATATATATATATATATATATATATATATATATATATAATATATATATATATATATATATATATATATATATATATATATATATATATATATATATATATATATATATATATATATATATATATATATTATATTATTATATATGCCTGGAGCAGGCACTAAATTTAAATTGAGATCCTTTGATGAGATGGACTCCCCATTCTTCGATTTCGTCGTATTGAAGCAAAACATTGGAAGAGAGCTTCGAAATTCGTCTCTTCCTTGACCTTCGCGCTTCTTTTGTTAAAAATGCTTCAAACGTTCCGTTGCTAATTAAGCGTTGTCCCTTTAAAAGAAGAAGAAACACGTGCTTATATAAATAAATAAATAAATGAATAAATAAATAAATAAATATTTAATTAAGTAAAGAGGAAGTAAGCGAGTTACGTAAATGAGAGAATCAAATTTAATTAACAGCTTTATAATAGCGTAAGTTGAATATATATATATATATATATATATATATATATATATATATATATATATATATATATATATATATATATATATATATATATATATATATATATATATATATATATATATATATATATATATATATATATATATATATATATATAGCAAGAGAGAGAGATAAAGATAACAGGATGAAGAGGAAGACTACGACAGAATACAATAAGTGTTACTAGTATTAGTAGTACTAAAATTAATGTTTTCATTGTGATGGTAAAATATCAGAAGTAAACTGAAGATCATTTTAATTAATATGCTGATTGGCATCTAGTTATCTTATCAGTGTTATTATTATTATTATTATTTTTATTATTATTATTTATTGTTATTATCATTATTATTATTATTATTTTATTATTATTATTATTATTATTATTATTATTATTATTATTACAACTTGATATTATCACCATCACTTATTAGTATTATTATTATTATTATTATTATTATTATTATTATTATTCACTTGCTATTATTATTATCACTTATTGCTATTATTATTATTATTATTATTATTATTATTATTATTATTATTATTATTATTATATTATAATATGAAAAATATTGACTTCCTAATCGTTTTTTAATGGAAATTTGTTTTCTGCCATCTTCTATGATTGAACATCGAAATAAGATGAGAATTGTTGAATGAGTTTCCTTTTTTATATGAGTTTTCTTTGTTAAAAGCGTTTACAGTGGTCGGATTTTTTCGGACGATTTGCTCTTTGCTTTCAAATTTTTCTCTAAATAGATCTGCGAAACTGTGGTCTGAGTCGAAGCCCCAGTGCAGCAAAGTTATGAGTGGAATAAATGTCGGTCGGATCGGAGAAAAGAAATTTTTTTTTGTAGATAATCTTAAAACAAGCCAAAAAATAAAGGGGGAGAAAAATCTTTTTACAGTACAATAAATACGTTAGGAGACAGAGCTTAATTTTATAATGACATAACTGGAATCGAAATTTGGTATTTTAAAATTACGGAAACAGGCAAAAAGAATTACCGATTCATCAGACCTGCTCGCAAAAAAATATAATTTTTCATTTATTTTCAGCTTTTAATTATTTATTAAAATTTTGGCACCTCTCAACTGATTTAAAGCGAAATTTCACACGAAGATTAGAACTGTCAAACTTCGAAACAGAATGCGAAGAAATACGAGTCTTTCTAATGAAAATCGAGTTGAACAAGATAAACAGTTTAGTAGGCAATGACAAAAAAGTTTTTCACACACGTAAAGTTAGGATCCAGGGGGCTCAAATACGTAAAGTTAGGATCCAGAGGATTCACATAAGCAAAGTTAGGATATATGGGGTCCACAAGCAAAAAAAAAAAAGATTGGAAATCCCTGTTCTAACCTATAAAATATTCCAAAATGATTTAAACAAGACAATGAAAAATATAAAAGAAGGAAAAAGGATTTAAAAAGGTCATCAGTTGATATGGAACCTTTTGGACAAACTAAAATTTTAAATTATTAATTAATTATACTTATTATTTTAAATTATTAAAAAAAAAACTAAAATGAAATTCAGCATGTAAAAGAATGAAAAAAGGACGTGATAAAGACAAAATATATATATATATATATATATATATATATATATATATATATATATATATATATATATATATATATATATATATATATATATATATATATATATATATATATATATATATATATATATATATTGAAATAAGATCATAGTTTAACTGCAGTAATGTTTTTTCTTACCTGACACCAAAAACTAGACACGTCTTTGTGAAAGGACTTCATGTCCCCATCAGTGAAGTAGTGGTTCTTCGCGTGGTAGATGTGGTAGCGAGCGTATAAAGGAATTGAGATGAGAAGAGTTGGTAAGATGAACACGACGAAGAAGAAAGAAATCACTCTCCATGCTGATGTCATCTGAATATAAAATACTATAATTTATATATATATAATATATATATATATATATATATATATATATATATATATATATATATATATATATATATATATATATATATATATATATTGAAGCATTAGTTTAATTATGAAACTGGTTTTTCATTGTTTTGAACCGATAATTTTCGAAATCAATTTTAATTCATTTAAAAATGTTCGAAATGGAACAGGATATAAGATCAAGAGGGTCAGAAACAGGGGAAAATCCTTTACATATATATATATATATATATATATATATATATATATATATATATATATATATATATATATATATATATATATATATATATATATATATATATATATATATATATATCGAATAAAATGCCGACTCCGGTAACCGGTAAAAACACCGGTAAACACCGGTAAAAACTAATGAAATTTTTTTCCAAAATAAGAATGGTTTACAAATGATATAATAATAATAATAATAATAATAATAATAATAATAATAATAATAATAATAATAATAATAATAATAATAATAATAATAAAAATAATAAAATAATAATAATAATAATAATAATAATAATAATAATAATAATAATAATAATAATAATAATAATAATAACTATTAATAATAATAATAATAATAATAATAATAATAATAATAATAATAATAATAATAATAATAATAATAATAATAATAATAATAATAATAATAATAATAATAATAAACTATTATTAATAATATTAATAATAATAATAATAATAATAATAATAATAATAATAATAATAATAATAATAAAAAAATAATAAGTTGTATGTATTTTCCTTTCTTTAAAATAATCTTTTGAGTATTATTTTCAAATAAAATAAAATGAATGATTAGATTTCTCTGCCAATGTCTTTCGTGCCATAATAATAATAATAAAATAATAATAATAATAATAATAATAATAATAATAATAATAATAATAATAATAATAATAATAATCGTCATCAGAGCTTGAGATTATAACAGAGAATGAGTTCTTAAAGACAGATTACAATGAAATAAATTAACAATAATATAATTTTTATGAAATATTTCGAATGATATTGTAAGTAAATATATTTTGAAGAATTGTTATTCCATGTTCTATATTGTAATAACTTTGCTTGGCTTGAATATATGTAGATACCAACTGCCTGATATTCTATTAGTTATGGACGTTCAGTTAAATTAGTAGATAACATGATGACTTACAAATGGGAAGGAGGCATCTCTTGCTGAAATCAGGATGAAAGTCATGTTGTTGATTTGAGAATGATTCAAGTTTAAGGACGAAACGTGTTGGCAGTGAAATACATTCTATTTTATTTGTAAATATTCTCCAGGATTATGCAAAGGAAATAAAGTAAGACAAAATGTAATTTCTCGAATTTGAACAAGAAAAATGATTGCAATTTAAGAAAACAAAAATTGATTTTGATAGAATTCCTTAAATAACAACAATGATAATAATAATAATAAAAATTAGTAATAATAATAATAGTACAAAATCTGCAATAATAATAATAATAATACTAATAATAATAATGATAATATTTATAATAATTATAATAATAATAGAAAATTAGTAATAATAATAACATTACAAAATCTGTAATAATAATAATAATAATAATAATAATAATAATAATAATAATAATAATAATAGCCGCCAAAAATAATTTTATTCCTATACCGAAATAAATAAAAGATTCCAACGTATATAATTATAATAATAATTAGACATAACTCAAGCACATACACACTCACACAGACACACACACAAATACGCATTTAAAAGCCTGTCTTATTTATGTATTCTTCTTCATGTAATTTAAACTTGAAATTGTCCATTGTTTATCTAGCACTTATTAGATAAATTCCTAAAATGTTATTTATTCATTAATATTAACATTCTTGTTCATTAATTAATTATTAATTATTATTATTATTCTTAACAAACTACTTAAAAAATATAATAATAATAATAATATTATTATTATTATCATTATTATTATTATTATTATTATTATTATTATTATTATTATTATTA